>JAODAL010019451.1:0-71989 GCA_025379985.1 Phyllomedusa bahiana | reverse complement strand
GTGGGTGACCCCACCAGACTTGATAGTGGAAAGGGAGTTATTCCCTCTTTCAGAAGAAAAAAAAAGGGTTAAATATGAGGTGAGGATGGGTTTTTTAAATAGTGTGTATAGATTTAAGAGTTATATAAAATAAAAGTTAGTTTTAGTGTCAAAACAGTGGAAAAAGGATAGATTTTAAGTTTGCCTACGGCAAAATAGTAAATATAGTGGACAAAGATGCGGACCGGGCCTCTCCTCCGTCAAATCCAAAAGGGGCCCGACGTTTTTTAATTTTATCGGTCTTCATTAGGCAGTGGTTGGGGTCCCAGGGCTAGTGCAGGGGCGCTCAGCTCCGGGTGATCATCTGAGGAAAAATCAGGGCTGTGTTGAAGCTTGTGCCAAGGAAGCAGAGGAGGGGGAGGTTTTCCCCTAGACCTGACTTTCCCCGAGTCCCGCCTTGGAAAGGGGTTGGCGCGAATTTGAGGGGAGGGGAAGAGATGAAGATCAGTTTTGCTAGTGCCCCCTCGCCCCAGAAGTTTGGGAAAATCAAGGCCCCATCTCTAAAATGATGCTTGGATGCCCTTTTCCCTCCACCATGATTCGCATTAAGCCATCAAAATGAACAAAGTTATGGGTGGCCACCCCCCTGGATTGGTACAAAACAAAACTCTGCATTTCCTTCTACCCACCCAAATAGAGAGTAAATGCAGGAAATGGAGACCTTGCTGTTTTGATCAACTAAAGACATCTGTTGGTTGCTTCCGTTTTCAAATTCACGGTGGAACAACATCAGCGACGTGACAGCAGTAAGTGCCAAGTAGCCATAGGGGGGCAGCAGCAGGCAAGGTGGCGAAGCCTAATGGGTGACCTCTGGCAATCATTTTTTTCCACCTCCCCAAAACGCAGCAATGAGGGCACACATCCAACCACAGGCCCAGTTTTAAGATCATGGTGCAACTATCTACTTAACACAGATTTTTTTTTTGGTGTGTTCCGGACCCAATAGTTTTTTGGGGTATCCAAAAGGGGACGAATGGTCCGAGCTCGTCGCCCACTCCATAGAGGTGTTGCCCTGCCCAGCAGCCAGCGTCATTCAGCGGCCCCTTCACACGCTGGAGGGTCATTAAGACAAAGCACCGGCTTTCCACGAATTTGTGGATGTTTTATTTCATCAAGATAAATTTCGGGCATGGATTCGATGATGTTGGGGCCCCAATTTGCCGAGGTCCCCGATTAGTTCCCGGTCTATCACATTCCTCTTAAAAACAAAAAATGGTCCTCTTAAAAATTTTTTTTTAAAAATGATCTTTTCTTACTGTTTTTTAGTCTCAGTTCCCAACAGTTAATTTTGTGGTTTTTTGCTATGAGGAACTGTAAAAGCAGCAAGGTTTCATGACAACCCGTATTCAATTTCTCACTTTATTTTTTAGAATTTTCCCTTGTCAATTTTTTTTGAGGTCATGTTGCTGTGGTACAGCTATAATTATGGCCCTTTTGGGAACAGAATTTGTGGCTTCTAGTGGCATTTCCCCCTCACAATTTTTAACAGGGGTGAGAATCATTTTTAAAATTTTTTTGGGCCCCAAATCCCTTTGTTTTTTTTTGAAAATTTGCCAAAGCCAAATGCTACATTTTTTTTTCCTTAATTTTTCTTTAAAAAAAATTTTTTTTTCTAACAGAATTTGTTTTCCAATTGCAAAAGGGGCCATGGTCTGTTTGAATTTTTGGGGATTTTGCTGTGAAATGCAGCTAGACTACAGGCCCTATTGAAAAAAAAATGTGGTTTCTAACAGACATTTTTTCTTCAAAAATTGTCAAAGTGGCCCAAGGGTGATGGTGCTGCAAAAACAGGAATGGTATGACATGTTAAGGGACACTATTGAAAAAAGGACTTGTTTTTGCAAGATCTTTAACATGCAGCAATCCTGATTGAGACACCCATTTAATACAATTAAAAAAGAGAAAAAAAGACTGGTGGGTTCCCATTATTTTAAAAATTTTTTTTTTCTAGAATTAAACTCTAAAAAACTTGATGTACAAAATAGTGGAAAAAAAATTCCTCTAATTGTAAAGGGAGTACAGGAAGACGCCCAGATGTAGGTTTTTCAGGGGACATGGATATGGAGCACGGACAGAGAACAAAGAAAAGAGCAATTTCCTCCAGCAGTTGAGTAAAAAGAAAAAGAATGTCAAGAAAAAGGGCAACTGGGTGGAACAGGAGCGTTAACCACAGTATTTTTAGTGAAGCCAATTTGGGCCCATCATACGGAGGGGGAAGCGTACCCCGGTCTTGACTGTGTACGAGGGAAAGGTGGAGGTCTTACCTCACACTTTTCCCCCACTCTGCTTCAGCACCTGTTTTTGTTGCGCGTCTAAGGGCATTTTTTTCCGTGTTAATAGATGACGACGCTGCCCGGGCTCTACCGCACCCACTGTAAGTTGGCCCTGGCAGCTGGACCTCCGTTTGTTTGGGTTTTTAAAAGGGGATTAAGTTGAGGGGGCAGCACGGCTCTCACGTTAGGGGGAATAGGAGAATTAAATTTCTCTAAAAAAATTAAATTTTTTAAAAAGGTGATTTCTGTGAGGTTAATGTGTCAAAAAGGGCTCCCGGGCTGGACACAAATTGCACAATTTGAGGCTTAAAATTTTCTGGGCTGGAGTACTATGGGGTTGCATATTTGATTCCAGGGGGGTCTTCCCTAATCACTGGAAGGATTTGGAAGAAAAAAGAAACCATTGAATGATTGGTGAATCACTCTCAGAACCAGGGGTTTCAAATGTCTTTTAACTAAAAGGGGTTTTGGGGATGATTTGGACATTTTTATTACTTATGGGGGTGGGGACGAAAATTTAACAATCTCACGTTTAAAAAACCTTTAAAAAAATGCGGGGGGGGTGTTGTGTATGTTATCACACTTTTGAAAAAAAAAGCAAAAATAATAAGTAAAACTTAAAAAAAACTTCCAAATAAATTATGTAAAAAGTCGTTACCAAAAAATATTCTAAAAGCTGTACAAGTCACTGTACAAAATAGCATAGTGCCACTTTGTGATCTGTGTGTCAAAAAGGGTTTTTGGGGTCAGCTGTGGTAAGGAAGGTTAGTCAAAGTCCATTTAAAAAATGGTGGTTCAAAGACTCCTATTTCCGGTAAATTTTTAAATGTGTGGGTCATGCAGGTTGGGGGTTATGCTGTGGCCGGACAGGGGAGTCTTTTCCAGTTTAATAAATGGTGGGTTTATAGATCCTTTTTCAGGTTTCTTTTTAATCGGGGGTAGATGGTTTTAAAGGGCTGCTGGTTAGGGGCAGGGATATCAATGTCAGTTCAGTAAAAAGATGGGGTTTAAATCATACTGCCCTTTTGGCACTTTTTAATTTGTGGGTCATGCAGTTTAAGGGGCAGGTGTGGGGCAAGACAGGGATAGTGAATGGGTGTGACTTTTTTCTGTGGCTTTATAACCTAAGTGTGTTGCCTAAGAGTAGCACATCCATTTGACTGTTTTGGATGTTAATTCCAGCTTCCAGCCTGTTTGGGTGTAATAATGAAGGTGTTGTTCCTCCCATGACTTTAAGGTAGGGCGTTTTTTATCGACTACAGATATCGTCTTAAAATTGCCGTATCAACTATGACCGATGACATATCATGTAATCGCTCAATTTACTGTTAAACGTATAAAAAAGGGGCCCCCCCTCTCACCCCCCCCCCCCGAAAGAGTGGAGAGGGTGTCAGCAGTAGTTTTGCATTAACTTTACTGAACATCAGCATTGCTAAAGCCAAAAACAAACAGGAGTTGATCCAAATATTTGCATGTCTTCTGTGATCTGTATCCATTTCTGCTTTTGTTCCCAAATCACCAGACAATCCTGTAGAGTGGCACAATAAAAGGGTTTGAGAAGGTGCGCAACATAAATAGCCCACAATGGCACAATGACAGGTTGAGAGGGGGGGCAGAAACATCAGTGGGCCCAAAAGAGTGGCACAATCACAGAGTGTGGAGGTGGAAGAAAAATCCACTGGCCCAGGTGGCAAATAAGTTGAGAAATGGCAACAACATGAGAGGCCACAGAGTGGCACATGCAGTGGGAGGCGGGGGCAATCCCAGTCCCTGTAAGATTTTGAGGGGCATGGAGCAAGTGTGGCATCGGCAGGGGCGCATCAGAATAGTGCTGGGGAAGGAGCCGAAAACCAAAAATTTCTCAATTTTTTTGGGGGAGGGTCGGGGCGACTAAATTTACATAAGGCATTTGGGGTGTGGAAATCTTGGTCGATCCACGCTGATTCATCTTGACAAAAGTCAGTTCTCCCCTTTGGGTGGAAAGTGGGTTCTCCTCGGGGAACAATGGCCCCGCCGCACTTAACACCCGCTCTATGCTACATACTACCCGGAGGACGCTTCTCCCGTGCAAATCGGGAAGTTGCCGGCCCCAAAATCCAGTTTGGCTGCCCAGTAGTCCGTGGGGCTTTAAAGGGGGGTTGGGAAAGGGGGCTGTCCAAGTAGGCCACCCCTTTTCCGTTCACGGTTGCTCCAGTCCTGTGTTGGTGAGTATTTTAAATAGGGGGTGGGGAAGTCTCATCGACTCCAGACTAGGCTGCTGCTGAGGGAGAGCTACTGCTCCTGCTCCTCCCCCCCCCCACAGAAAGGCGTGGTAGTGGTAGTGAGCAAATGAGGAATCCCCCCCCCGGCCCAACCCTGCTAGAGCGGGGGTTGCCCAAAAAACTCCCGGGGCCCCCTCCAGCTTTTGGGGGGGGGGAAAACTAAAACCCTCCATCACCCCCACTTTTTTCTAGATTATACAAAAAAATGAGGGGATTTTTTATTTCCCAACAGCTGGGGGGGCCGGCAGTTTGACCCCTATGTGCTAGGGATGGATGATGCCCCCAAAAGGCAGGGGCCCAACTGCTACATGGGTTTTTCTATAGTATGCGATTTTTATTTCCCTTCAGCGGTAAAAAAAAAAGGCCCCCAAATTTTGGAAAAAAGTAGCGAGGGTCCAAAGAGGGTGGGCCCAAAAACCAGAACCCTCCCCCCTGCCGAATGGTGACTACCCAGGCAAATCCCAAACGCTGCATCCCATCTGCCCCAAGTGATTTGATGGACCCCCTGCCTCCATTTTCCATTGTATGCTGCCACGTTTTGTCTGGGTAAATCTCCCTCGTCTTCCTCATCTCCCTCTACCTCACCCGGATCCCCCTGCTCCCCCTCCCCCTGTCCCCCTGAGTAGAAAAAAAACTCATTTGCCAAAAACACTGCTTGTGTCCAATGTCCTCCCCCTCCCCAGTTCACCCCCAAAACCGGGACTCACGGGGCCGGGAGATGTATTTTTGACGTCTCCAGCCCCCTGACCAAAACAGATTTTGCAGAATCTTTTGCCGGGACATAAAAGCATTTGGAATGACATTATTTATCCCAAGCCCCTGGTGATTAAACAAAAAACGTGGTCCTAAAAGGGGCCTGAGAAAATGGCAGGTGTCACGCATGAGCTGCCACTGGCTGACTTTAAAAATTTATACAGGGGAGTACTTTTTGGTGCTTGGATCATAAAAAAAATTTGTTAATGGCCTTTTCTGGTTTATTGGTCGGTCCAAAATATAGAGGCTGGAAAATTTCCCAAAGGGTGGAAAAATCGCATATCAGCTTTATGTTGGGGGGGGGCCAATTTTTTGCCGGCAACTCAAAGGGGGGTATGCTTGGCCCTTTTTTTGGAACGGGTGAAGTGCATGCACAGTTTCCCGTCCATTTTTAGAAAGGGCTTGCAGATGGGTGGGAAAACTTCAGGAAACCCCTTTTTACAAAACCCTTTTTAACACGTGCGCCCCGGCAGGGGCATGGGTCATCTCTTCTTGTTTCCAAGGGGCGGGCCCCCATGTTTCCCTTTCCCATGGGCTGTCACCAGGTTCCAATTTGGGAAATTGCACGGGAAAGCCACACATTGAATTTTTTTGTTTCATGGAAAGGGAGGGATTTTCCTCCCCCTGTGACTTATTCGCCCAGGGCCCAAAACCCGGTGGGAAAAAATCGTGACACTGCTGTCCTTGCACATGTGGTATGATGGGCAGCAATGGGGAGAAAGGGGGTGGTGAAGGGAAGTCGGACATTGGCGGGGGAGGGGAAAAAGCAGTTTTTACAAAATTTGGGGAGAAAAACGGGCGTCTCCTGTCCAAGGTTGCTGGGCAGGAAGCACATGTTCTGTTCCTGCCGGGAATTACAGCTCACTGTCCGCGCTGCCATGCAAACCCTTTGGGAAACACAGAGGGCCCCGTTTTGAGCCTTTCCTTTTGTTTTACGTATTTGTGGGAAAGGGGTGGGACGTTGGGACCCCTCCACCCTTTGGGTCCCCACAAGGGATTAGTTTTCCTGAATGGGGTTTCGGAGTCCACCCCTTGGAAAGGGGGGGGTGCGTACCAACAAATTGGACAGGGAAACACGGTAAGGGTGCTGCATCTTAGGGTGGTTGGACGCATACGGGTCTCTTGGCAATCGCCCCCGGTGAACCCATTTGGTGCCCAAAGAGTGGCGAGGAGCGAAGCATCTGGAGCGGAAAAATTTATGGCAAAGAAACAGCTCCCTTCGGCAGAAAGGTGGGGAGCCTTGACTGGCTTTAAATGGCAGGGGGTGCCAAAGGGTGCCCGTTGCTGGGCTTTGGGGCCCGGATGGGGCCACTACATTTTGGAAGGGAAATTTTTTCCCAGGCCCCCTGGATGGCGATACTGCATGTGTTGACGCATGGTTGTGGTGCCAACATTAGCTCCCTGGCCACGCTTCACTTTTTGCCTACAGATTTTATATATACACATGCTCGGTTCCTCTGGTGTCTTAGCAAAAAACTGCCACACCGGCGAGTATGTGATTTTACCACTAACGCTCCACACTTAGGGCGACATGTATGAACGGGATTTATGCCTGTTTTTTTTTTGTTTTTTTTTGGTAACCTGCGCCTCCCGGCCCGAATCCCCCTGTCGGACGCAGGGATGCGGTGTTAGGCGCAGCGTTCGCCACTTTCATCTGTGCCCTGCCTGAAGGGGCGGGCAATGGGCGCGGTGTAGGCGTTCCGGGGCGGGACGCGGCGCGCGCGAAAACTCCGAGGCATGTACGATCGCGAGTCGGCAAAGTGCGGCGCATTGCAGCGCTCGGCAGCTTCGACAGTCAGACCTAGTTTATTTTGGTCTAAATGCTCCGGCGGAGGCGAAGTGATGCAAGAACGTACCATGAGAGGAAACATATAGAAGATCGCAAGAGAAATCTCGGCGCTCTGCGCCGTGCAGCATGCAGCATGATTCCAAAAAAATCACCTTTATAAAGGCGGAAAACATTCTCAGAAGAGAGCTCAACCTCAAAAACTACATAAAAAAAAATCACTTTTCAAAAATCTAGAACGGCGCAATATCAAGAATTAGGATTTTGGGAAAAATTGCGGGAAAAAAAGTAATTCAAATTCTGAAAGCTATTCTCATTGGTCGGCAGAAACCCGGGCCCAATCAGAATAGGAGCGACAGTGAACCATTAAAACCTATGGAGAACTATTGACCAATCAAAAATAAAAGGCGGGACATTCAAAATACAGTAAAAATGCAGAAAAGAGCTGATTGGCTGAGCTAGCGGGGACTTGCCTATCTCGGCCAATCAGAATTTGGGGCGACAGGAACCCATTATAGCCTATGGAGAAGTTTGAACCAATCAAAATCAAAGGCGGGACAGTTCAAAATACAGTTAAAAAAGGGAGAAAAGAGCTGATTGGTTGAGCTAGCGGGGCTTGGGTATCCCAGCCCAAACAGAGGGGAGCTACTTCTCCCATTGTAGTCTATGGAGAGATGGGCGCAATGCAAAACTCTGCGCTCAGCGCCGTGGAGTATGAATAAAAATTTTTTATTAGTTGTAAAATATTCTCTGAAAAAAAGTGAAACCTTCTATTAAACATAAAACAATTAAATCCCGAACAACGCGTTTGTCGCCGAGGGCCCGGCGCTACCATAAGGAATTGGGGTATAGAGAATTGCCGGAAAATACAGTAATTCAAATTCTGTAAGCGCTTCTCATTGGTCGGCAGAAGCCAGCCAATCAGAATAGGAGCGACAAAGACCCATTATATCCTATGGAGAAGTTTATTCATACTCCATGCCGCACGGCGCTGAGCGCCGAGATTGCATTGCGCCGATCTCTCCATAGACTACAATGGGAGAAGTAGCTCGCGCTCTGATTGGCTGAGCTAGCCAAGCCCCCGCTAGCTCAACCAATCAGCGCTTTTCTGTATTTTTACTGTCTTTTGAACTGTCCCGCCTTTGATTTTGATTAGTCGTAGGTTATAATGGGTCTTTGTCGCTCCTATTCTGATTGGCTGGTTTATGCCGACCAATCAGAATAGCGTACCGAATTTGAATTACTGTATTTCCCGGCAATTCTTTTTATTGCAATTCCCGATGTAGCGCCGGTCTCTGCGACAAACGCGTTGTTCAGGATTGAATTGATTTATGTTTATAGAATGTTTGAGCTCTTTTTCAGATAATATTTTACAACTAATAAAAATGATTTTTTTAATTCATACTCCATGCCGCACGGCGCTGAGCGCCGAGATTTCAGTGCGCTGATCTCTCCATAGACTACAATGGGAGAAGTAGCTCGCGCTCTGATTGGCTGGGATAGCCAAGCCCCCGCTAGTTAAACCAATCAGCTCTTTTCTGCATTTTTATGGTTCAAACTTCTCCATAGGCTATAATGGGGTCCCTGTCGCATCCTATCTGATTGGTTGGGATAGCCAAGCCCCCCCCTAGCTCAGCCAATCAGCTCTTTTCTGCATTTTTTACTCTATTTAGAACTGTCCCGCCTTTGTTCTGATTGGTAAATATTTTGTGTTGAGCGATTATTATCGACAAAGTTGAAATCGGCACAGTTTTTATGTGATCGAATTTTTAGGGTCATGCATAATTTGGTTAAAATTAAGATCGTGCCATTTTACGGCGCTTCCTGTCATGTTGGCGGCCAGCAAATCCGCTTACAGAATAGGCAGGGTGAGATGTGTGTGCGACGTCATGACTGGGATGTGTATGGTTG
Source organism: Phyllomedusa bahiana (assembly GCA_025379985.1). Classification (NCBI taxonomy): domain Eukaryota; kingdom Metazoa; phylum Chordata; class Amphibia; order Anura; family Hylidae; genus Phyllomedusa; species Phyllomedusa bahiana. The sequence continues at coordinate 62,966 of JAODAL010019451.1, read as the reverse complement.
CGATTGGCTGGAAAAATCACATGACCTCGTTTTACATAGAACAGCCCTTCCTGTTCAGCCTCAGTGTCTCTCAGCGTCTCCGAGCAGAAGGATGTGCGCTCTGCTTGTGTCCAAAAGCTCAGCGAGATTAATCTATTTCTTCACAGAGAAAGCTCTACTGTTAGCTGTGATCCTTACAACTACGATAGATTAGAGATTGGAAGATTTTATGTAGTTAGGTAGGAATTTTAAAGCAGCATCTCCCGCTGTAAAGTCACGGTGGGGCGGGAACGGGGGGCGGGGCGAACACAGACAAGCTCTATAAAGAATACTGGATAAAGTTCACCAAGACTTAGTGTAGACATTGCAGTGCAATAGCTTTATTATTAACAGTTTTCTATTGAAATATTTCCTGGATATTGGGCAGCCTGAACTTATATTAGGATACACATCTTTTCTAGTAACTGCAGGTCTCTTTGTTAGGTGCAAAACTCCACTTTAATTATCAGTATACATTTCAGATAGGTGTTCATTTTCAGTTTTGCCCATTCCACCATTGTTCATATATCCACCTTGCAGTTAAATTTGAATCCAGCAATTGTGTAGTTACCACAGGTGAATTGATAGGTGCCAAAAAATACCTTTTATTATCTGAATACATTACAGATTACGTGTTTTTTTACTTGGCGCACTACAGCTTTGTTATTGAGGCACCTTCACTTAAAATGTGAATACAGCAATTTTGTAGTCACCACGGGTGAATTAAAAGGGTCCCAAAAAATCCCTTGTTTTCCCCAATTTTTCAGATACTTTTTTTTTTACTTTGGCGCAGGCCATTTTGTTGAAGATTACTTTACAAAAGCTGTATTCAAATTTACTGCAGCACCACAGGTGAATTGATAGGTGCCAAAAATACCTTGTATTATCCGAATACATTTTCAGATACGTGTTTTTCACTTTGGCGCAGGCCAGCTTTGTTGATGATCTACTTTGCAGTTTTTATTTGAAATCCAGCAATTTTGTTTTGATTTGAGGATTTGAGAATAGCTGGGGATTTGCCGTCTTTTAATAAGAGACTTTCCAAACTCTTCCATACCTTCTCAAATTTTTATATTTCTGAACATGGAGCGAAATTCAGGTGGTAAGCGAGCAAAGAGGGGGGTAGGACCTGGAGGTAGAGGTACGAGAGAAGGTGCTCCTTCCAGTGCTGGCGAAAACACGCATGCCAACGGATCGTCAGTTGAGGACCGTCGGGCCCTGTCATCGCTGGGTCAGGGCCTGTGAATCTCAGTAACGAACACGTCGCCAATCTGTCCTTCAGGGGTTTTAAATGCAACCTGCATCCAGCAGTCTTACCTCCTCGTCCTCCCAGTCACGGCCACAAATGCCCGTCATCAGCATCCGTCCAACATGAAGCAACCCAAATGTCAACTCGTGTACCCACCAAAGTGGATAATCCATTTTCTGAAGACCTCTTTGATGACACCTCTTTGATGACAAAATGCGGTTGGGGTCAGAAGGCATGTTAAAAAGATCAAGAGGATGTTTATCTGCTCTGACGCCCGTTAACTGATGCCATCAGAGGAGGAGAAGGAAGCCGGTCAATCAGCAAAAATCCTGGGTGGTCGGCTACGCCTTGCAGTCCCTCTTGCTTGTAGCCCGCAGCTCCTGGATGCAGAATGTCAGGACGACGAAGTCACCTGTGTTGATGATGATGATGACGACGACATTGCGGATCCAACGTGGTCTTTTCAGCAGAATTTGCTTGCGAGCGCTTCATCAGTGGACGAGGAGGAAGACAATGGGGTAGTGTCAGTACGGGTCCCGCCTCAAAAAGGGAGAGGGCGGTCGCAGAAGTCCGCGATATGATTCCGCCAGCCACGGTCGCGCAAACCCTGCTCCTTGCTTATCGCCGTCAAAAAGGTCCAGGCCCTTTCAAAGCCGGGGCCCTTCTTGGGGCAAGCCTCTGGGTTCACCCAGCGATGTCATATGCCGCCTTTGCCGGTTTAAAAACCCTAAGTAGAGGCAAGAACCTTAGGTGGTTAACCACCACCAAATGTCTAGTCACATGCAGCGAATGCAAAGAGTTGAAATGGAGCAACACTTGGCCAAAAAGGCCAGACCGACGCCGAACCTCCAACAAAATGTCACACCCTCTGTCTCCGCCTCCTTCTCCTCCGCCAAACCCCCAAGCGTTCCTCAGCTGCCCATGGTCTCTCAGAGTCATGATCAGGGATCAGCCTCCGCTTCAGCCTCCACCGTCGCCCGAGTACTACCAGCACCACCAGAAAGACCCATCCTACCCCCTTTTCCTTTCCCCCAGTTTGATGACCTGCACGCCGTACAGTGGGCCCGTCCCAGCAGCCAGCCTTCTGTCTTCCAGGTTTGGGAGCAGAAGAAACACTAACCCAAACCATCCCAAAGCCAAAAGCCTGAATGTCGGCATTGCCGGCTTTTGGCCTTGGAAAGTTGCCTTTCCGTCTGGTGGACACAGATGGGTTCCGCCACGTCATGGCCCTTGCCTTTCCCCCAATACCAGATGCCGAGCAGGCATTTCTTTGCCAGAAAAAACCGTCCCTGCCCTGGCCAACCACTGTCATCTAAAATTTCAAGCGCGTTGTCTGCATCTGTGGCCGGAAAAGTCCCTCTGACCCCCGACAAATGGACTATTAAGCAGGGCCCAAGGCCGCTATATCTTTTGTGACAGCTCACTAGGTGGGGCTGGGGGGAAATGTCTCGGGGGGGTTGGGGCCTTTTGGGCCTGGGCCCTCGGCGCACGCTTTTCAAAAAACAGGGATGGTGCGGGGTTTTTTCCCCCAAAAGGCCTCTGGTGGCATCACTTTCCCAGAGAAACCAGTTTAAAAATTTTTAATCTGTCTTGGAGACCGCCCACACACGGGTCAGGAGCTGTGGAGGCTTCCCCCGAACAAACCCGCCGCGGGCGGGTGCCAAGCCCTTTGTCCAGACAAGGTGGGTGCTAACGGGCGAAATTGCGGGCCCGCCCTTAAAGTCGGTAGGCTGGAGCACCCCCTTGCTTCCCACGTCATGAACCTTGTCGCCAGAAATTTCTAAAGGTACCCGGGCCCTGGACGCCTGCTGGGGAAGGCTCGAGTCGGATTTCGCAATTCCCCCGTTCGCACCCTGCTTCGTCCCCCCTGGTGGTTGAGGGGTCAGTGGGCCCCCTCCCCGCAACCGTCTCATTGTTGAGGGCAACACGCTGGAATTCCACCCTCCACATGCCAGCGATTGGGGCAGCACGCAAGCAATCACGCAGTACAAAGTGAAAACATGGCCGGGAAAAGCGCGGTGCGGACCTCGGTGTGTTGAGCCCCCGAGGGGGGGCAGGTGAAAAGTTTATGCACCATCCTTCCCCATTTTGAAGAAGCCACCAAAAAGGGTCATGCGGAAAATGCCCTTGTCAGCATAACCCTTGTGGGTCTTGTTTGGAACGATGTTGGGGCACTCGAAAAAAAGGGCCCCCCAGCGACGGAGGAGGAGACGGACACAGATACGGCCGGAGCCTTTCTCGTCAAATCCAGGGCCCCAGTTTCACAATTTCATTTGGGCTTCATTTGGCAGTGGTTCGGGGTCCAAGCTGTGCAGGGGCGCATCGCTCCCCGGGGGATCTTCAGGCAAACAGGGCTGTGTTGAAGCGTGCCGGGGGCCCCGGGAGGAGGAGGTTTTCCTAGACACCCGACTTCCACGTCCCTGCCTTGGGGAAAGAGGTTGGCGCGAAATTTTTTAGGTGGAGGAGGAAGATGAGGAAAAAAATGGGAAGATCAGTTTTTTAGTGCCCCTCGGGCGCAGGGCTTGGGAAAAACAAAGGGTCCCTTTCCCCACATGAGTGCTTGGATGCTCCCTTTCCTACAACATGACCTCGCATTAGGCCATCAAAAGAAAAACAGTTTTCGGGTGGCCATCCTTCTGGATCCCCGGGAAGAAACAAAAATCAGCACTTTCCTTCCACCCACCCCAAAAAGAGAGTAAAATGCCGGAAATGGGGACCTTGCTGATTGTCATCTGGAGCATCTGTTGCGTCTGCTTTCACGTTCCCCAAATATACGGGGGGAAAAAATCAGCGAGTGACGCAGTAGGGGGTCCAAGTAGCCGTAGCGGGAGCAGCAGGCAAGGTGGCAGAAGCCTAATGGTGAACTTGGCAATCTTTGTTTACCACCTCACGCGCATGCAATGAAGGGAACACATCCTAACACACAGAGACCAGCTTGAAGATCATGGTGCACGCTGATCTCGCGTTCATCACCGTTGTTGTTTGTGCTGTTTCCGGCACCCAATTGACTTTTGGGTATCCAAATGGGTACGAATGGCCCGAGTTTGCTTGCCAACCCCTAGAGCTGTTGTCCTGCCCAGCAGCCAGCGTCCTTATGAGCGGACCTCAGCACAGATGGAGGAGTCATTACAGCAAAGCATCCGGCTCTTCCACAGATGATGTGGATCGTTTGACTTCATCAAAGATGGAATTCAGGCATGGATATCCTGATGATTGCTTGTGGCCCCAATTCGCCTGAGGTCACGATTGTTGCCGGTTTTACTTCACATTCCTCTTCAAACAGAAATGGTCCTCTTGATAAGTAGTTTTAAAATGATTCATATCTTACTGCAATTTTTTTTCTCTTTTCCCAACAGTTTCATTTTGTGGTTTTGCTGTGAGGAGACTGTAAAACGTCAAGCAAGGTTATTGACAACCGTAATTCCTTTACTCACTTTATCTTTAGAAGTTTCGAATTGTCAATGGTTTTGGAGGTCATGGGTGCTGTGAGATACAGCTATATAATTATGGTCCCTTTTTGGAACAGATTGTGGCTTCTAAGTGGCATTTTTCCCCTCACCATTTTTAATAGTGGCGGAGAAGTCATTTTTTATAATTTTTTGGGTCATGACTGCTTTGAAATGCCCAGCAATACTACAGGTACTTATTATAAAAAATGTTGTTTCTAACAGCATTTGTTCTTCATCCAATTGTTCAAGGAATGGCTCAAGGGGTGATGTGCTGTCAGAAAAAGGAATAAGGTAGGACACTGTAATGGGACACATATTGCAAAATGACTTGTTTTTGCAAAGATCTTTAACATAAGCTATCAATCCCTGTATTGAGACAACCCATTTATTCAATTAAAAAAGAGAAACAAAGACATGGTGGGATTCCATCCTATTTTAAAAATGTGTTTTCTAGAATTTTAAAGTACTAAAAAAACTTGCATGTACTAAATAGCTGTAAAAAACTTCTCCTGAATTGTACAATGGGAGGTACAGGAAAACTTGCCAGATGGTAGGTTATTCAGAGGACATGGAGTATGGAGACGGACAGAGAAACAAGTACAGAGACTTTCTCCAGCACGTGAGTAAAATGAGAAAGAATGTCAAGAAAAAGGGAACCTGGGTGGAACAGGAGCATTAACCACAGTATTTCCAAGTGACGCTCAATTGGTCCGGCACTCATTACGGTCAGGGGCAAGCGATAACAAGGGGAACAGGGACAGTAATATGTCCAGGAAACTAAAATGTGGTTGAAAGACTCCTTTTTCTGGCACTTTTTAAATGTGGGGGGTCATATGCAGGTTTGGGCTCCTGCTGTGCCAGGAAGGTATATTCAATGTCCGGTCAAGTAAAATGATGGTTCATTTTCATACTGCCTTCTGGCACTTTTTAATTTGTGGGTGATGCAGGTTTAAGGGTCATGCTGTGGTACAAGACGGGTCTAGTGAATGGTCTGTGACTTTTTTTTTCTGTGGCTTTTATAACCTAAGTGTGTTGCCTAAGATGTAGCACGTATCCATTTGACTGTTGTGGATGTTAATTCCAGCTTCTCCAGCCCTGTTTGGGTGTAAGAATGATGGTGTTGTTGCTCTCCCATAGACTTTAATGGTCATCGATCATAATCTACTATCGACCATCTTGTCGATGATGGTCGACTATCGACCGATGTCGATGGCCAACGTAATCGCTCAACACTAGTCAATAGTTCTCCATAGCTTTTAATAGGTCTGTCGCTCCTATTCTGATTGGCAGGTTTCTGCCGACCAATGAGAATAGCTTTCAGAATTTGAATTACTTTATTTCCCGGCACTTTCCAATATCCTAATTCAAGAATTAGGATATTGGAAAGTGATTTTTGTTTATGTATTTTTTAGTTTTGAGGTTTGAGCTCCGTTTCGGAGAATGTTGAACGCCTTGATAATGGCGATGTTTGATTCAGACTCCGCACCGACATCTGGAATGATTTTTCGCTGTTCCAGCCTGTCTCGCATCGGAACTGTTTTTCGGCGCAGTCCCGCACGGCGCCTATGTCCCCGCACTGTGCCCCACACACACTGGCGAGGCGCAGGGAACTTTTGCCCGCATGTAAGAGCGCACCGCCTCGGACGGCGAATCTTAGGCGCAGCGCGGCTCTGCGCCTCAGTCCCCGCACTGCGCCCCACACACTGCCAGGCGCGGCGGACCTTTTCCCCGCATGTTTGTCGTACTACCCGGCGCGAATCATAGGCGCAGCGCCACACTGCGCCTACGTCCCGCACTGCGCCGAACACACAGGCGAGGCGGACTTTACATGCTATGTATGAGCGCGCCCCGGCCCCGAAATAAATCAGACGCAGATTCCGCCGGAAAACTGGCGGTAAGGTGCGCCCCGACCCAGCGAGATTTATACATGTCGCCCTTAGAGTCCAGGACTTTTGAAGAAAGGCCATTAAAATTTTATTCTTGAGTCTTCAAAATTTTAGCTGGCACCCAATAAGGAATAGTGAATCTGGTGTCCCAGAATCATATACTTTATTATTAAACAAAACCCTAGAACCTTTTTGAAGGTTAACATTGATGCCCCTGAAAATGAAAAGTTTCTGACTCTTGGAAGTTTTCTGCTTGTTAAATTACTCATTAAACATACTATAATACAGACGAGGATTTGCAAATAGTAGAATTCTCGAATGCATTCAGTAAATGTGAACTTTCTCATATAGAAGAAATCCAAGCTTACATTCGTACCTCATTTTATCTTTTTTGTGTAATATATCTTTAAGTATAGACAACCATAGTAAAATTTTCCCCCACATGTATAAGTGCACTACCTCGGTCGGCGAATCATAGGCACAGCGCCGCACTGCGCTTAAGTCCCGCACTGCGCCTCAAACACTGGCGAGACGTGGCGGACTTTACATGGAATGTATGAGCGCGCCCAAGTGCCGACATAAAGCAGGCACAGATTTCACCGGAAAACCGGCGGAAAGGTGCGCCCTGACGTGGCGAGATTCATACATGTCACCCTTAGTGATTACTACCACCGCTGCCTCGCTGAGCCCCTGTGCCGCTACTTTCTGGGACCTGCGAAGCTGGTTTTCTACCCCGTGGTCGTTTGGCTCCTGACTTCACACTGCTGCCACCCTGCTGACTCACGGCCACACTACCGACTTGATGGCTGCGCTGCTGCCTGACACGCAAGCGGACACCCTCTTCTACCGACGATTATGAAGCCCTTGCTGCACCCGGCTCCCAAGTGTGATCGGCTACATTGTCATCGATTTGTGTTTGCCCGTCACTGCTATTCTCCTCAATGGTCTCAGTATGCAGAGCCTGACTTCTTGCAACATAACCTCCGTGCTCCACATCACTACTTTCCCCACCTACTGCAAGAAGCAGCGGATGTCTGCCCCACCTCTTCGCTGCTGACTATCCTAAAGGAGTTCGTCCTCGCTGTATAGTGGTGGTGAGCCCATACCACATAGTAGATCTCGGGCTCAGGGAACCAAACGGGACAAAGGCGGTATGTGGACAGGTGATGGCCGCTGAGCTGTTCCCGGGCCATGCCAACTAAGAGTTATATCTGACGAATCCACCGACTGTTGGCTAGGGTTGTCAGATGTCATCTGGGCTGAAGTTGATGACCTACTAAACCAATCAAGAACCCTTGGATTGCTGGTCAACACACGGCCGCTACATGACAACGGCAGTTCTGGCCTCAGAGTCACCCCTAATGTGACGTCCCCTTACTGTTCTGCGACCTATGCCTGCTCCAGGAACATTTGTGCCACTGCCACTCGCATGCGAAGGGCCTGCCACCTCTGTCTGATACTGTTTGATCAAAAAAATTATATTAAGCCTTTGGTATGAAATACCCTACAGAAAAATTAGATGCAATTTAGGCGTATATAGGACCAAAAAAAAAAAAAAATACAGACACCCTGTATTTTAGTCCAAATTACCCCACAGTCAAGAAGTTAAATTAAGCCTTTGGTATGAAATACCCTACAGAAAAATGAGATGTAATTTAGGCGTAAATGGGCCCAAAAAAAAATAAATAAAAAATTTGTTCCCACAAATCACCATAAAATTTGGCTTTGTGCAGAACCGAAGTTTTCCTGAAATTCTAAATGAATTCCACTTCGTTAGAATCGTTTCGCCCATCTTTAATTATAATATGGGGTATAATGAGCTCCTCCTACCTGGAAAAAGAAAACAGTATTGCAAGCATAACCCCTGAACTCTCGCCATCTGCCGAGGTGCGATGTGCATGACCAGAACATGATGGGGTAAGAAAGGCATGGCTAGTTGTACAACTCCATGCGCTGCCTCATTCAGGCGCATATCGCTTAAAAAGCGCAAAGCGCCATCTTAATTAAAGGAAAAGGCTTCTTATACATTGCTTGCACAGACAAGTGCATAGAAGAGAAATAAACCAGCACAAAGTATTAAACAGAGAAAACTTCTCTAATACTAGTGCAACCTACTATAAATATTTAATAAACAAAGCCCATATTTTCTACACGTATATAATTAATTAATCTGGATACATGAACAACTTGTGTCTGGGGAACACCTGCAGCATGATCTCCGCACATAGCGAGTAGAACATGCCCAGGAAAAGCTCAACCAAAACGCATCCACTCGTGGGCACGAGATGTATGCCCCGATTAACCCTTTTGACAAAAACAATGAGCCTAAAAATTATCACAGAATGTAACAAGATAGGCTCAATAAGAACAACTCCCAAGTCTCATGAGGGACTCCTTACTCCACCAAATAACTTAAATACAGAACGGGCTGAAAAATTAATAAATTTAAAAAATAAAAATATAAAAGAAAAAATAGCAAAAAATAAAGCCATAAACTTTTTTCATTCATTTTTTTTTAGCCCGTTCTGTATTTAATTTATTTGGTGGAGTTAGGAGTCACTCATGAGACATGGGAGTTGTGCTTATTGAGCACATCTTTTGTTCCATTCTGTGATACTTTTTAGTCTCATTATTGTTTGTCATATAAATTGATGGAGGTCTTGTTCCACATTGCACCCATTTCTCGCATTTTCTTTGCAGGTGGTGTGTGTGTGTGTATATATATATAGTTTTTTTTATTTTTTGTATTTTTGTGCTGGTTATTGAGGCTTGAAAAATGTGAGAATGTATTGACTAGGTTATATACTTTTGTGGACTTCACAGTAAGAAATTAAATACGTGTAAAAAATGTGAAGTGGCCTTGTAATTACATCCAGGGCTTGTCCAATTTTGTACAGACTATCCGTTTCATCACAAATAAAGACCTCTATAAGAATAAAATTAATTTATTTGAATATTACTAAAATATAATCTATATTCTGACATTTATGTTTTTACTCTCAAAACACTTATTATATACACATTATACATTAAGAACATTCATGAGCTTCTAGGAAACTGTTCAACAGTCATTTTTGGGGATGAATTGGTGTTACTAATTTTGGGTTCAGTCTGGCTTTTTGAGAGCACTTATGTTTTGAAGTGCTTCTTTATTTGAATGTTCTTCATCTGTAAGCTCTTCCTCACCAGAAACGTCCTCAAAGTCTGTTTTCTTTAATTCTGTGTCTTTTTTCTTATATGCTACAAACACTTACGTTTTTAAATGCTCTGGCAGAAGTCTTGGTCTCTTCTTGAATGTCCCCATACGTAGAAGGTAAGTGAGGCAAATCTGCTCTCCGCCACTTTTTGTCTGGGATCACATCAGACAATATGACCGGGCGATGACACTTATGTATAGTCTGTCTCTTGAACTCCCTGAACACGCAGGTAGTGTTGCATCATCTAGGCGTTCCCCAAAAAAATATCTGTAAAGAGAAAAAAATAAATACTTGGAATAAGGACCACATATACAAAGCGAAAAATCAGACATTAAATATGAGACAATAAGGCTGGATACAGACTTTAGGAAACCTCTCTTAAACCAGAGGGATTATCAAAAATAATACTTATCTTAATATTTGTACAGATCTACTAAATATATTGTTTGGTCACTTCATAATAAAAATGATGTTAACACTCAACAGCATGATCGTTAAGTTTTCATTATAGTTTACAATAACATTTTTCTATGGCTGTCTATACTTAATTATGAAATACACAAAAAAGAGAGGTACAAATGTAAGCTTGGATTTCTTCTATATGAGAAAGTTCACATTTACTGAATGCATTAGAGAATTCTACTATTTGCAAATCCTCTTTTGTATTATAGTATGTTTAATGAGTAATTTAACAAGCAGAAAACTTCCAAGAGTCAGAAACTTACATTTTCAGGAGCATCAATGTTAACCTGTCAAAAGGTTTAGGTTATGTTTAATAATAAAGTATATGATTCTGCACACCAGATTCACTATTCCTTATTGGGTGCCAGCTAAAATTTTGAAGACTCAAGAATAATTCAATGGCACTTTCTTCATAGTCCTGGACTCTAAGGGCGACATGTATGAATCTCGCTGGGTCGGGGCGCACCTTTCCGCCAGTTTTCAGGCGGAATCTGCGCCTGATTTATGTCGGGGCCGGAGCGCGCTCATACATACAATGTAAAGTTCGCCGCGCCTCGCCAATGTGTTAGTGCGCAGTGCGGGACTTAGGCGCAGCGCCGCACTGCGCCTAAGATTCGGCGCCGGAGGTAGTACGGACATACATGCGGGGAAAAGTCCGCCGCGCCTGGCCAGTGTGTGGGGCGCAGTGCGGGGACTGAGGCGCAGAGCCGCGCTGCGCCTAAGATTCGCCGTCCGAGGCGGTGCGCTCATACTTGCAGGCAAAGTTTTCCTGCGCCTCGCCAGTGTGTGTGGGGCACAGTGTGGGGACATGGGCACCGTGCGGGACTGCGCCAAAAAACAGTTCCGATGCGAGACAGGCTGGAACAGCAAGAAATCATTCCAGATGTCGGTACGGAATCTGAATCAAAAATCGCCTTTTTAAAAAGGGGTTCAAAATTCGAGGAAAAGACTGAAACCTAAAAAAAAAAAAAAATACTAAAACAAAAATCACTTTCCAATATCCAAATTTAAAAATTAGATTTGAAATTGCCGGGAATACATAAAATTTAAATTCTGAAAGCTATTTTTGATTTGGGCCGGGTTTATGCCGACCAATCAGAATAGGAGCGACAGAGACCCATTTAGCCTAGGAGAATTTAAACCAATCAAATCCAGGGGAGTCAAATCTGAAAAAATGCGAAAAAAAAGGCGAGGCTGAGCTAGCGGGGACTGGCAGCTCAGCCAATCAAATGGAGCACAGAGAGCATTAAACCTATGGGAAATTTTTGACCAATAAATGGGGACAAAGACCCATTCTAGTCTTGGGGAAGTTTTGACCAATCGAATCCACGGGGGGGTAATTCAAAATCAGTAAAAAAAACAGAAAAAAGTGATTGGGGGAGCTAGGGGCGGGGTTACCCACCAAGCGCGAGCCACTTCTCCCATTATAGTCTATGGGGGAAAATGGGCGCAATCAAACCGTGCTCAGCGCCGGCGGGATGAAGTATTAAAAAAAAAGATTTTTATTTAAAAGTAAAACATCAAAAAGAGCCGAAAACCCCTTTTTTACAAAAAACGTTTAAAACCCCCAACAACGGTTTTCCCGCCGAGACCCCACTACATAGGGAATTGCAATAAGAGTTTTTCCGGGAAATCAGAATTAAATTGTTTTAAAACTATTCTTTGGCGGCAGAAGCCGCCAAACAGAATTGGAAAGGCAAAGACCATTTTTTTTCCTATGGGAAAAAATTAGGACCAATTCCCCAAAAAAAAAATTCAAAAAGGGGGGACAGTTCAAAAACAGTAAAAATGCAGAACGACCCCGATTTGGTTTTAAGGGGGGGGGCTCGTCCCTTACCAATCAAGCGCAGTACTTTCTCAAAGTTCATGGGGAAAAAGAAATTTGGGCGCCTCTGGGATTGGCTAAGTTAAAAGAGGGGCCGTTTTGGACCAATGGGGGGAGCAAACCCACGGTCCTAGGGTTTTTTAATGCAAACTGAAATAAAACGACTGGCTGAATCAAAAATAAAAACTACAGAAAGTTTCCCCATGTGTAAAAAACGAATAATTGGGGGTAAAAAAAAAAAAATAAAAAACATGTTTTTTCTTTTTTTTGTTACCAAGGATCTAGTATGGGTGCAACGAAATAAAGAAATAAACATATTTTTATTGAATTTTTTTTTGTTACCCCCAATACATTCTTTTATATACACACGTACAACTTTTGTATGTATAATTTTTTTTTACCCTGCATTTTATTTCAGATGCATTTTAAAAAACCCATGGAAGCGTCCTCCTCTCCCATTGGTCCAAATAACGGCGCCTCTTTTTAAAATTTCCAATCCAGAGTGCGCTCGGAAATTTCTTTTCCCCATAGAACTTAATGATAAGTAACTCGCCTCTGATTGGGTAACTGGACGAGCCCCCGCCGCTTCAACCAACACTTGTTTTTGCATTTTTTCTGTATTTTGAACTGTCCCCTTTTAAAATGATTGGTCAATTTTTCTCCATAGATATAATGGGGCATTGTCGCCCTATTCTGATTGGCTGTTTATGCCCCCCCAATGGAATACTTAAACATTTGAATTTCTGTATTTCCCGGGGGATTCTCTCTTTTGCAATTCCCTTTGTAGCGCCGGGCTCGGCGACACAACGCGTTGTTCGGGTTTTTAACTGCTTTAATTTGTAAAGAAGGGTTCTGCTCTTTACTGATAATGTTTGAGACACTTAATAAAAATGTTTTTTATTAAATACTTCAATGCCGCACGGCGCTGACGCCAAGATTTCAGAGCGCCATCTCTCCATAGACTATAATGGGAGAAGTAGCTCACAGCTCTGATTGGCTGGGAATATTCCAAGCCACCGCAAGCTCAGCCAATCAGCTCTTTTCTGTCTTTTTAACTGTATTTTTGCACTGTCCCGCCATTTGATTGGTCCAAACTTCCCATAGGATTATAATGGGACTTTTCGGCTCCCTATTCTGATTGTAAATACTCCTTCATAGTTAAATGGGCCCACTGTCGCTCCTTACTGATTGGTCCAAACTTCTCATAAGATAATAAGGGTCTTTTCGCTCCTATTCTTGATTGGCTGGGCCTTTCTGCCGACCAAAGAGAATTACTTACACAATTTGAATTACTGTATTTCCCGGCATTTCTCTCTATTGCAATTCCTTATTAACGCCGGTCTCGGCGACAAAACGCGTTGTTCGGGATTTAATTGATTTAGTTATAGACTGATTCGGCTCTTTTATCTGATAATGTATTACATTTAATAAAAATACTTTATTTGATTTAATACTTCATGCGCACGACGCCGAGTGGCTGAGATTTCAGTGCGCCCATCCTATCCATAACTATAAAGGGAGAAGTAGCCTCGCGCTCTGATTTGTCTAGCTAGCGGGTGATTGGCTATCTCCCGCCAATCAGACTCTTTTCTGTCTTTTTACTGTATTTTGATGAATTATCCGCCGTGGATTCTGATTGTCCTAAACTTCTCCATACACTAGAATGGGTCCTTTGTCGCTCTATTCTGATTGGCCAGCTCAGCCAAGCCCCCGCTAGCTCAGCTAATCAGCTCTTTCCTGTCTGTCTTTTACTGTATTTTGAATTATCCCGCCGTGAATTCCCCCCCCCCCCCCCCCCCCCCCCCCCCCCCCCCCCCCCCCCCCCCCCCCCCCCCCCCCCCCCCCCCCCCCCCCCCCCCCCCCCCCCCCCACCCCCCCCCCCCCCCCCCCCCCCCCCCCCCCCACCCCCCCCCCCCCCCCCCCCCCCACCCCCCCCCCCCCCCCCCCCCCCCGCCCCCCCCCCCCCCCCCCCCCCCCCCCCCCCCCCCCCCCCCCCGCCCCCCCCCCACCCCCCCCCCCCCCCCCCCCCCCCCCCCCCCCCCCCCCCCCCCCCCCCCCCCCCCCCCCCCCCCCACCCCCCCACCCCCCCCCCCCCCCCCCCCCCCCCCCCCCCCCCCCCCCCCCCCCCCCCCCCCCCCCCCCCCCCCCCCCCCCCCCCACACCCCCCCCTGATTGTCCATGCCTTCCCATAGGTTTTAATGGTTCACTGTCGCACCTATTTCAGTTGCCCGGTTTATGCCGACCAACCGTATAATAGGTTTCAGAATTTGAATTACTGTATTTCCCCGGCAATTCCAATATCAAATCTTGATATTGCGCCCGTTCCTAGAGTTTGGAAAGTGTTATTTTTTTTTTTTAAATATATTTATTTTTTACGTTCATGCTCTTTTCTGACACAGTTTTCCGCCTTTATAAAGGCATTTTTTTTTTTTCGGAATCCCATACTCTGCTGCACAGAGCGGAGCGCCGAGATTTCTGTCGCGTTCTTCTATCGCTTCCTCGCATGTTCGATCCTGCTTCACTTCGCCTCGTCAAGAGGATTTAGACCAAAAAAAAAAAAAAAAACCAGGTCTGCCTGTCGGCGCTGCCGAGCGCTGCACTGCGCCTCGCTTTGCCGACACGCCATCGTACATACCACGGGGTAAACGAGCGCGCCGCATCCCGCCCCGGAAACGCCACCCCCGCCCACTGCCGCCCCTTCATCGGGCCGCAGCTGAAATTGGCGAACACTGTGCTAACCACCGCATCCCTGCCTCCACAAGCGGGATTCGGGCTGGGATGCGCATTATACGCCCAAAAAAGCGGGCGTAAAGCCCATCATACATGTCGCCCTAAGTTTTTCTGGAAGCATTTTTTGTGCAGGAAGGCACAGCAATTAATGCTGTAGATTGTTGCACAAAAAATGCATCCAAAAAAACACATCAAAAAACGCACCGTGTGAAAGCACCCTTAAACATACAAATTACTGCAGATTTATGAACAAATATGTCCAATCTTGCTACATTAATGGATGTGTCTCCTCTGCAAAAAGAAGAATCTCCAATAATGCACCCAAATGGATTAGTGAAAATATATTAACCCCTTACCGCCGGAGCCAGTTTTGGCCTCTCTGACAGAGCCCCATTTTTGAAATCTGTCGTGTCACTTATGTGAAAGAATAACGTTTAGAACACATTAACCTATCCATGTGATTCAGGATTGTTTTCTCGTTACACATTGTCATTAAGATAGTAAGAAATTTTGGTCCCAAAAAAATGCATGTTTATTGTGTGAAAATAAAAAAAAAATCTAAAAAAAGACAGAAAGTTTTTCCACTCAAAATATTTTAAAACTAGCACCCAAACCCAATTTTCTGCTGTATTTTGGGCATCTTTTTTTTTTAAATGTTTTTTTTTTAACGATATTGGGGGGCTTAGAAATTTAGTAGTAATTTTTAAAAATTTTCAACAAAATTTGAAAATATACATTTTTAGGAACCAGCCTTTCAAAAACTTATTTTGTTTGGCCGTATGTTAATACCCACATAAATGCCCCCCTCTAAGAAAACTCCCCCCCCTTTTAAAGTTTTCCCAAAAACCGCCTTTTAAAGGAAGTTTTTTTAAAAACCCTTTGGGTTTGGTTTCACAGGAATTAAAGCAAAGGGGAAATTTGAAAATTTTAAAATTTTTCATTTTTTTTTGCAAAATTTTCAATTTTTATTCTTGGTTCAAAAGAAAAACGGAAAAATTTTATCAGGGGAAATACAATTTTAATATTAAATTCCCCAATTCTGCCTTTTTTCAGAGATATCCCATAGGGTGGCCCTAGTCATTATTTTCTAAAACCACGGGCCCCAAAAATCGGAGGAGAAACCTACGGGACTCTGGGTCTCATTTTCATTCCCAATTTTATTTGGGGGCCCCATTTCAGATTTGCAGACACCCAAAAGGTTCCCCAAAACAAAAATCCCCCTAAAAATACCCCAAAAATTTTGGAAAAATAAAAAACCCCCCTTAAGGACTAAAAACCCCAGAGGTGTAATTTTAGCCTTTTCACCCCACAGGTTTGGGGCACAAAAAATATTATCGTTTGGCTGTGAAAATTTTTAAAAAATTTTTTTTTCCAAATTTCCCCCCAATTTTTAGCTTTAAAATGTTTAATTTTTTAAAAAGGAAAACCTGGAAAAAAAAGCCCCCCAAAACCTTGTTACACCAATTTTTCCCTTTCCCAAATTCGGGAAAACCCTACCCTGTGGGTTAATTTTGCGGTTTTGGGGGCCCCAAGGCAGGGGGAAAAGGGAGGGAAACCTAATTTTGGG
The DNA here is from genome assembly GCA_025379985.1 of Phyllomedusa bahiana. NCBI lineage: Eukaryota > Metazoa > Chordata > Amphibia > Anura > Hylidae > Phyllomedusa > Phyllomedusa bahiana. The sequence goes on along the minus strand of JAODAL010019451.1, from coordinate 46,583 downwards.
TTTTTGGGAAAAACCCGATTTTGGTGGAGCCCATGTCAAAATTTTTCAAAACCCCCCCAAAATACCAAAAAGGGGAAACCTTCCAAAAAGTCAACCCATTTTGGGTTCCAGGGGACGCCCCATGGAAAATCGTTTTAGGGGTTTTTGGTATATTTGGGTGCAAAGGTGTTACAAAGTTGTTGTATTTGCATTGGGCTATGAAAAAGAGGGAAAACCGCAATACCGCCATTGTTTTTGGGCTTCAAATTTACAGCGTTCGCCTTTGCAGTATAAATGACAGGATATCTTTACTATGTGGGTCGGTACAATTGCAATGGTATAGATTTTATAATGTTTTTTTATGTTTTATTACTTTTACATCAAATAGAACTAGGTCTAACAAAAAATTGCGTTTTTTATGTACTGTTCTGATAGCCATAACGTTTTCAGCTTTATCTGTATATCGGAGCTGATTCAGGGCTTGTTTTTTGTGGGATGAGTAGACGTTTTTATTAGTACCAATATGGGGGCATATGCCGCTTTGATCACTAAGGTTTTTGTGAGGCCTTTTGAACAAAATACCGCTTTCCTGGTAGTGTTTTTTTTATTTTTATTTTTTTAACAGCGGTCACCGTGCAGTATAACTGACATACTGGTATTACTCAGCAGGTCGATACATTACAGCGTTACCAATTTGTATTTTTTTTATGTTTTTACCTGCTTTTACACAAAAACACTTTTATTCAAAAGAAACACGTTTTTTGCATCCGCCATCGTCAGAGAGCCATAACTTTTTTATTTTACGTGTTACGGAGCTGTGAAGGGGCTGTTTTTGCGGGAAAGTTGACGTTTTTATTGGTATAAATATTGGGGGACAATAATTTTAGATCAGTTTTAAACCGTTTTTGTAAGGCAGGGTGAAAATACTGCAATCCTAGTAAGTTAGAGATGGGCGAATCGATTCAAACAGAAGTGTAATTCCGTTATGAATTTCAGGAAAATCTTCCGGTTCGTAACTGAAGTCGAACTTTGGGGGTACTTCGGGTGAACGAAGTGTTGCTTTTCATTGATATAATGCTTGCGATCACATGGCGTTACATGGGGCAAAGCATCTCTGGGAGGAGAAGGCATAGGCCTGCATGACATGTGCAGAGATGAAGCCAATCAGAGACGGCGGATTCTGTGACGTCACCGGCAACTAATAATACCGAGCGCGCCGCTGGGAGCCACACACCACACACTGTACAGACAGGGGAAAGGTGCTGCTGCGGGTGATAGCGCTTTCTGAAGAACTAGGAATTTTTACCACAGCGATTTTTGTGGGGTGTCTCAGCGACTGTTCTCTGAATTTTCTAATTACTTGATTTATGGGGTATTGGATCTGAAATCCAGTGTGCGTCCACTGCATTCTGCATATCATTCAATATCCAAGTGGGATCTAAAGCCAGTTCCTGTTTTGTATTCATTAAAGAAACCGCTTTTTTACATACAAATACCCACTTTCATTTTTGGTGGCTGCTAATTTCTATTGCGCAATTTACAACCAGGGGTTAATTAAGCGTTGTATTGCTGCTGTGCTGACAAAAATAAACCGTCTTTTTCACGCAAATATATATTTTTTATTTGTAGCCTAATTCACAAGCAAAGTTAATTACAATTTATCTCTTGTTGTGTGGCGTTAGAAAATAACATTGTAACACGCTACAAAGCAATTAGTTTGTGGTGGCTCAATTCTATTGCGCAATTACATCCAGGGTTAATTAAGCGATGTTTTGCTGCTGTGCTGACAAAAATAAACCGTCTTTTCTACGCCACATATATATATTTTTTTTGGAAGCCTAATTCACAAGCAAAGGTTAATTACAATTTTATCTCTTGTTGTGTGCGTAAAAATACGCCATTGTAACTACGCTACAAGCTATTAGTTTGGGTGGCTCAATTCTATTGCGCAATTTACATCCAGGGGGTTAATTAACGTTGTTTTTTGCTGCTGTGCTGACAAAAATAAACCGTTTTTTCAACGCAAAAATATATATATTTTTTTGGTAGCCTAATTCACAAGCAAAGGTTAATTACAATTTTATCTCTTGTTGTTGGGCGTAGAAAATACGCCATTGTAACAGCTACAAAGCTACTAGTTTTTGGTGCTCAAATCTAAAGCGCAATTTACATCAGGGGTTAATTAAGCGTTGTTTTGCTGCTGAGCTGATACAATATAAACCTCTTTTCAACCACCAAATAGATATTTTTTTTTGGTAGCCTAATTCACAAGCAAAGGTTTTTTTTTTTACTTACAATTTTATCTCTTGTTGTGTGGCGTAGAAAATACGCCCATTGTAACACGCTACAAAGCTACTAGTTTTTGGTGTCTCAATTCTATTGCGCAATTACATCCAGTGGTTAATTAAGCGTTGTTTTGCTGCTTGTGCTGACAAAATAAACCGCCTTTACAACGCCAAATATATATATTTTTTATGGTAGCCTAATTCACAAGCAAAGGTTAATAACAATTTTATCTCTTGTTGTGTGTCGTAGAAAATACACCATTGTAACACGCAACAAAGCTACTAGTATGTGCGGCTCAATTCTATTGCGCACTTTACATCCAGGGGTCAATTAAGCGTTGTTTTGCTGCTGTGCTTTTGACAAAATAAACCGTCTTTTTCACGCCAAATATTTATTATTTTTTTTGGTATCCTTAATTCACAAGCAACAGGTTAATTACACTTTATCTCTTGTTGTGTGGCGGAGAAAATACACCATTGTAACACAGCTACAAGCTACTAGTTTTTGGAGGATCAATTCTATGGCGCAATTACATCCAGGGTTAATTAAGCGTTGTTTTGCTGGTGTGCTGACAAAAATAAACCGTCCTTTTTCAACGCCAATATATATAATTTTTTTTTTGTAGCCTAATTCACAAGCAAAGGTTAATTAAAATTATATCTCTTTGTGTGGCGTAGAAAATCCCCCAATGTAACACGCTACAAATCCCCTCGCTACTAGTTTGTGGTGGCTCAATTCTATTGCGCAATTTACATCCAGGGGTTATTAAGCGTTGTTTTTGCTGGTGTTCTGACAAAAATAAACGTCTTTTTCACGCCAAAATATATATATTTTTTTTGGTAGCCTAATTTCACAAGCAAAGGTTAATTACAATTATTAATCTCTTGATGTGTGTCGTAAAAATAAGCCATTGTAACGCGCCACGCTACAAAGCTTCTAGTTTTTGGTGTCTCATTTCATTGCGCAATTTACATCCAGGGGTTAATTAAGCGTTGTTTTGCTGCTGTTCTGACAAAAATAAACCGTCATTTTCAAGCCAAATATATATATTTTTTTTGGTAGCCCAATTCACAAGCAAAGGTAAATTACAATTTTATCTCTTTTTTTGTTGGGCGTAGAAAATACGCCATTGTAACACGCTACAAAGCTACTATTTGTGTGGCTCAATTCCTATTGCGCATTTACATCCAGGGGTTATTTAAGCGTTGTTTAAGCTGGCTGTGCGACAAAAATAAACCGTCTTTTTTCAACGGCCAAATATATATTGTCTTTTTTTGGTAGCCAATTCCACAAGCAAAGGTTAAATTACACAATTTTAATCTCTTGATGTGTGGCGTAGAAAATACACATTGAAAACACGCTACAAAGCTACTAGTTTGTGTGGCTCAATCTATTGCGCAATTTACTCCAGGGGTTAATAAGCGTTGTTTTGCTGTGTTGCTGACAAAAATAAACAGTCTTTTTCAACTGCCAAAAAGATATATTTTTTTTGGTACCTAATTCACAAGCAAAGGTAATTACAATTTTATCTCTTGTTGTGTGGCGTAGAAAATTCGCCCATTGTAACACGCAACAAAGCTTTAGATTAGTGGTGGCTCAATTCTATTGCGTGCAATTTACATCCAGGGGTAATTAAAGCGTTGTTTTGCTGCTGTGGCTGACAAAAATAAACCGTCCTTTTTCAACGCCAAATATAAAGAATTTTTTTTGGTAGCCTAATTCACAAGCAAAGGTTAATACAATTTTATCTCTTGTTGTTTGTCTTAGAAAATACACCAATGTTAACACGCAACAAAGCTACTAGTTTGTGGTGGCTCAATTCTATTGCGCAATTTACATCCAGGGTTTAAATTTAAGCGTGTTTTGCTGGTGGCTGACAAAAATAAACCGTCTTTATCAACGCCAAATAAATATATATTTTTTTTGATACCAAATTCACAAGCAAAGGTTAATTACAATATTATCTCTGTTTGTGTGCGTAGAACATACGCCATTGTACCACTCTACAAAGCTACTAGTTGTGGTGTGGCCAATTCTAATGCGCAATTTACATCCAGGGGTTAAATTAAGCTTTTTTGCACTGTCTGACCAAAAATAAACCGTCTTTTTCAACACCATAATATATATATTTTTTTTGTAGCCTAATTCCACAAGCAAGGTTAATACAATTTTAACTCTTGTGTTTGGCGTAGAAAATACGCCATTGTAACACGGCTACAAAGCTACTAGTTTGTGGTGGCTCAAATCCTATTGCGCAATTTATATCTAGGGGTTAATTAAGCGTTGTTTTGCTGCTGTGCTGACAAAAATAAACTCTGCTTTTTCAACGCCAAAATATATAATATATTTTTTGGTAGCCTAAATCACAAGCAAAGGTTTATACTATTTTTATCTCTTGTTGTGTGGCGTGAAAATACGCCATTGTAACACGCTACAAAGCTACTATTTGTGTGGCTCAATTCTATTGCGCAAATTCCATCCAATGGTTAATTAGGTTGAGTTTTGCTGCTGTGCTGACAAATTAAACCAGTCTTATTCAACGCCAAATATATATTAATTTTTTTTGGTAGCCTAATTTCACCAGCAAAGGTTAATTACAATTTTATCTCTTGTTGTGTGGCGTAGAAAATACACCATTGTAACACGCTACAAAGCAACTAGTTTTGAGGTGGCTCAATTCAATTGCGCAAATTACATCCAGGGTTAATTAAAGCGTTGTTTTTGCTGTGTGCTGACAAAAATCAAACGTCCTTGGTTTCAACGCCAAATATATATATTTTTTTTGGTAGCCTAATTCACAAGCAAGGTTAATTACAATATTAACTCTTGGTTGTGTGGCGAAGACAATCCGCATTGTACACACGCTACAAGCTACTAGTTTTGTGGTGGCTCAATTCTATTGCGCAATTACATCCAGGGGTTAATTAAGCGTTGTTTTGGCTGTGTGGCTGACAAAAATAAACCGTCTATTTCAACGTCCAATATAATATATTTTTTTTGGTAGCCTAATTCACAAGCAAAGGTTAATTACAATTTTATCTCTTGTTGTGTGGCGTAGAAAAAAACACCATTGTAACACGCATACCAAGCTACTAGTTGTGTGGTGGCCAATTCTATTGCGCAATTATTACATCCAGGGTTCATTATGCGTTGATTTACTGCTGTGCTGACAAAAATAAACGGTCTTTTTCCAACACCGAAATATATACATTTTCTTGTAGCAAATTCACAAGCGAAGTTTAATAAGTGCCTGTTTGGTGCTTTCACATTTAGTAAAACACACAGTGCTTGTACACGACACATACAAGTAAATTTTTCCTGGCATTTATGTGGATCGAATTTATATCCAGGGTTTACACCAATCTGTTACTGGGTTTTTTCATTTGGAGTCAAAAACAGGGTGATAATTATCATATACAGATAGCTTCATCAAACAGTGTCCTGTACATTTTAGAATCAAACATAATGTCAGACAGAGAGGTGGCAGGCTCTGCAACTGCGAGGGCATGGCACAAAAACAATTCTGAACGGGCCCAGGTCGCAGCACAGTCAAGGGGACGTCGTCCAAGCAGGGGTCACTCGGTGAGGCACAACTGCCGCTAGTCATCTATCTGCCGTGTGTTGTTCAGCAACCCAAGGTTCTTGATAGTAGACTAGTTCATCCGTATTCCTCCCAGATGACAACATGACAACCCAGCCAATAGTCGGTGGGAACCATACACAACACTTATTGGCATGGCCCTGGACGGGTCATCGCCCTCCACCTGTCCTCAGCCCCCACTTCCCATCCCAGTTCCCTCATCCAGGACTACTATGTGGTTTCAGGGCTCAAGCGCCACTATATAGCGAGGATGAACAATTTGAGGAAGGGCAGACAGCAGCTACTTGGCAGCGAAAACACGGGGCCAATATCCCCCAGCTACTTGCAGTAGGCGGCAAAGTATAGATGTGGAGAGTGGCATGGGAGGTCCATTGGGAGATGTCACCTCGGCTTACCCAAGACCGTGATGTAGGACAGTAGTGACGATGAAACACAAATAGATGATCGGATGTAGCCGACCGCACTTGGAGCCGGGTGTAGCATGGGCTTCATCATAGTCAGAGAAGGGGCGTACGCTTGCGCGCTGGCAGCGGAGCAGCCAGCAAAGTGGTTGTGTGGCCGTGAACAGCAGGTAGCAGCAGTGTGAGGTCGGGAGCCAAGCGGCCACTGGGTAGAAACCCGCTTCGCAGGTCCAAGAACAAGTAGCTGGCACAGGGGCTCAGCGAGCAGCGGCGGCAGTAGTCCACTCCGTGCTGAGCGTTGCGGTAAAATCAGCTACTCGGCGAGAGGCAGTACTTTGCTAAGACAACCGGAGGAGCCGAAATATGGGTATATGTATAAATGAAATAAAAAAAAAAAAAAAAAGAAAAAAAAAAAGAATCTGTGGTCAGAAAGTGAAGCGTGGCCTGGAGCTTAACATTGGCACCAACGGCCCTGGCGACCAACACAAGCAGCGTCACCATCCGTGGCCTGGGAGACGTGGCTCAAAGTGGTGGGACCATCCTGCCACTGCAGCAGCGCAGCGGGCCCATGCACGCATGCCATTTCAGCCAGTCAAGGCTCCACCACCTCTCAGAAGGCAGCTGTATGCTCTTTGACATCCTATCCCGGTTCCAGATGCTCCTGCTCCTCGCACTCAGGGCGCAGCAGTCCGTTCAGAAAAGGGGAGAGGCGATTGTAAAGAGACAAAATATGCGTCCAACCATCCTAAGGTGCAGCAGCTTGACCGTGCTCCTGTCCAAGTTTTGGTACTGCAGTCCCTCCCATACCAAATGGTGGGACTCTGACCCATTTCGAGAGAACAAATGGCTTGTGCGAGCGAGAATGGAGAGTCTCCAAGCCGTAATTTCATTTCCAAAAAGGCAGTACCAGCACTTCAAAATATGTAGAACAGAAAGTGGGTCATTCCTTGAGCTTATCGGTTTGTTTCCAAGGTACTCGTCAGCGCAGGACGTCTGGAGCTGTAACTGACGGTCAGGCCAGAACATGTCCATTACCGGCCCACGGTGAATGTTGGCTTCTCGCCAGGCACACCAACAACTTGGACAGGAGACCCGCTTTTCTCTCCACGATGTCAAACTGCTGCTCCAGCGCCAATGTCCGCCTCCTCCTCCTCCCACCACCACCACCACCATCTCACCTCCACAAGTAACTGCTCCATCATACCACATTGTGTAGGGCACAGCGGTGTCACGCAGTCTACACCTAGCTTGCTCGTCGAACGAATCACACAGGGGAGGAACTGCTCCGCGTCATGCAGCAATAAATCCATGTGTGGGCTTTCCCGCGCCAACTGCAAATCGTGAACCATGGAGACGGACATGGGAGGAACATGGTGTCTCGCGGCTGCACCAGGAGGGATGGGTCCCATGCGCCCTGCATGGCGCACGTGTTTCAATCTGGTTGTAAAAAGGTTCCTGAAGTCTTCCACCGATCTTCAGAACATTCTGAAAAAGGCCAGAACTGGCAGCAACTTTAATCCAATCGTACAAAGCCAGAACACCCTCCTCTAGTTGCAGCGGCAGAACGGCCTCCCCCAACACGCCCCCCCCCCCCCACTGTATGCGATGTTTCCACCGCTGGAATTTCCCACCTGCACATGTTGGACCGACTGTATGAACAGAGAAAGGCCATTAACGATTTGTTGATGATCCAAGGCAGACAGAAGTACTCCCCTGTGTAACATTGATGTCAGCAGTGGCAGCTCATGCGTGACACCTGCGTTTGTTGAGGCCATTCTAGGAGGCCACGTTTATTTGTCGTCGCCAGGACAACGGGAGAATAACGTCTTTCCACTGCTTCATGTCCTGGAACAGATGATGAAAAATTCTGTCTGGGCAGGACTGGGAGAAGTGCGCGACTACATCTCGTGCCACATGAGACCGGTGGGAACTGAAATGGAGGAGGAGGAGGAGGAGGACATTGGAGCATAAGCATTGTCTGGTGAAAAGAGTGGATTTTTCAACCAGGTGACAAGAGATGAGGAGCAGGAGCAGCTGGAGGAGGTGGATGGAGAATAGGAAGACGAGGCGATTACACCCAACACCGTGGCAGTATACGTTGAAATGGAGGCAGGGAGCCCCTAGGGGTCACTTGTGCAGATGCCGCGCAGCATGCTTATTTGCTGGCTAGTGACAGCCGACAGTCAGCATCCGGCAGAGGGATGACTTCTGGCTCTCCACCCTATTGAACCCTCGCTACCGTCCCAAAATGGGAGCCTTTTTCCCAGCTATTGAGAAGGGACGACAAACTCAAATACTATAGGGAAATCCTCCGTAATCGTTTGGAGCCGCTGCCTATGTGCGGCAACGTCCACACATCCTGACAGGTTCTGACCGGGGTACCCTCATCGCTCCACTACTACTGCTGCGCAGCTGGGGTGAAGGTGGGGGGGTAGGAGCAGTAACCAGCTCCATCAGCAGTAAACCTAATCTGGAGTCACTAATGATCCAGCTTCTTCAACTCCCTAACCCCCCAGCCGCCTAGTGAGGAGGGCATCACCATCCATCAGCAGGAACCTGGAGCATTCCCTGAACCAAACCGTTGTGGCCTACTAGGTACAGCACTGCTGCCACCCCAGTTTAGAAGATCCCGCTGGACAACTGGGCAGCCAAACTGTATGTGTGGCCCGCAACTTGCCGAGTTTGCAGTGGAGAAGCTGTCCTGCCCGGCCAGTAAGTGTGGCATCAGAGCGGGTGTTCAGTGCGGCGGGGGCCATCGTTACCCCAAGGAGAACCCCCTTGTCCACGGAATGTTGAACGACTGAACCTTTGTCAAGTATGAATCAGGCGTGGATCGGCCAGGATTTCCCCACCACCAATGCTTAGGCGTCAGTCTGGGTTCAAACACCTGACACAGCCACTATCCTGATTCCGCCGACCCGCCTGATGCCACACACAGCTGATAGTTATTCTCCATCTGGCCTACCACCGTCTTTAACCAGGGACGGTATTGCCACCCACCTCAACACTCTGTCATTGTGCCACTCCTAAGTGCTCCATGCTGCTGCTGCTGTTGCAGTTTTTGCCGTGATATCCACACTGTGACATTGTGCCGCTCTGTGGCCTAAAACTATTTTGCCACCTGCAGAATTTCATTGGGCCACTCTCTGACCTCATGCTGCTGCTGTGACTCCTGTCGTGCCCTCCACACTGTGTCATGGTGCCACTGTCTGACCACATGCTGCTGCCGTGGCTGCAGCCGTGCCCTCCCACACTGTGGCTACTCCTTGTTTTTGCACCTCCAGAAATTGTCCATTGTGCCCCCTGTCTACCTCATGCTGCTGATGTGGCTGCTGCCTTCCTCCACACTGTGATCATTGAGCCACTGTCTGACCATAAGCTCGCAGTTGCTCCTCCGAGCCCTCCACACTGTCATTGTACCACTCTTTGGGCCTACTCCTTTATTTGCCAGCTCCATAATTTCATTGCTGCCACTGCCTGACCTCATGCCTGCTGGCCACGTGACCTCCACACTGGTCAATTGGCCACTCCTGCGGGGCTAGGTACTGTTTGCCACTTCCAGAATTGTCATTGTGCACTGTCTGACCTCATGCTGTTGTGGCTGCGCCGTCACCTCCACACTCTGTCACATGTGCCACCTGAGCTCTCAGTTTGTTTTTTTTCCAGCATTTGCTGCCATGACTTATCAGGTACGTTCCTGCTTCAAGTTTTTTGGTCAGTTTTCCCCCCAAAAGTGCCCAGGGCTTTTTATAGTGAAGCGTTTCTAAGACGGGGGCAGTCAGTGGGGGTTCATACTAAAACACAAATTGATGAAACCAAACCAACTCCTCGCATATTTAAGCAGGGCAAACGTTCACACACCTTGCGGGCTCGTGCGCCGGAAAACCCTTTTTAAGGGATTCGTGCGAAGAAATTCGAACGAAACGAATTTTGTGGGAAAATTCGCGAAGTGACCGAATCGAATTTTTGAGAATTCGCCCATCCTACTATATGTTTTTTATTTTTAACAGCGCTCACCTGCAGTATCCAGACCGTTGCTTTACCTCTGGGTTTTTACGATTACGGCGATACCCATTTATAAGTTTTTTTTAAAATTTTTAACATTTAAAAATAAAAAAAAATTAGTTTTTTTTTGTGTAAAAAAATTTTTATGCATCGCGTCTTCTGAGAACCATAATTTTTTATTTTTTTCCCTATACAAAATGTGTATGGACTTTTTTGCGGGATGAACTGAAGTTTAAATTGGTACAACTTTGGCGTCTATATGAGTTTTTGATCGCTTTTTATTCCATTTTATGTGCTGCAGGATGTACAAAAAATTGCAATTCTGTGACAGTTTTTTGTTTTTGTTTTTTATGGCGTTCACCGTACGGGTTAATTAATGTGACAGAGTTACAGGGTGGGTCGTTACACACGCGGCGATACCAAATATGGGTACTTTATTTTTTTATCTTTTTTGGGGCGATTGGCGTTTGTAAAGGGGAAAAGGGCAGTGTACGTGTTTTTTATTTTATTTTTTGTGTTTGTGTTTTACTTTTTTTTCACTTTTGACATTTATTTTTACTTTTTTTCACTTTTTTTCACTTTATCTTCTAACAGCAATCATCAGATTGTTGTTAGAAGGCAGGCCAGTGCACAGTACTCGTACTGTGTACTGGTCGCCATGACAACGCCTGTCACCATGCCCACAATGCATTGCGGGCATGGTGACGTCACAGATGACCCCGGGAAGTGCCGTTCACTTCCCGAGGGCATCAGAGAGGAGTGCGGCAGCCGACGGGAGCAGGCAGGAGGAGCTCACTCCTCCTGCCTGCGGCTTTATTATCGCAGCCATGACAGGCTGCGGTAATGAAGCGGTAATCACCCGCGGCCGGAGCCCACTCCGGCCGGGGGTGATACGGCATGCGGCCAGCGGTAATTTACCGCTGGTCCCATGTTGCGATCGCGCGGGGCTCGCCCGCAAGCCTGCGCGATCGTCAGGGCGTATGGATACGTCCATTTGCGGGAAGTCACTTCCCGCTAGGGCGTATCCATACGCCCTATGTCGGGAAGGGTTAATCTAGTCTTTCAATAACTTCATTTGCTACATTTAGAATTATGATGCCAAAACATAAGTATCAGCTTATGAGAATAAAATAAACCAGTATTGAAGAGGCTTAACTAAACTATGAAGAACAAATTTTTAGTGTTTGAAATATAAATTTGAATGAAAGCCATCCATAAACATATAGTCATACATAGACTTCTAAAACAAAGAGAAAACCGTAAGGGCTTGTTCACACAACTTTTTTTGCGATCCGCTTTTTGCAAGCAAAGCGGATCCGAAAAACGTATCCAACAATGTTCAGTGTGATTTACATTGCTTTCCATGTAAAAAGCACATCACTGGGGCCCACGAGATTGCTATTCTGCGCTGCACTTTTTAAGATTAAGAAATGACGTGTCAATTCTTCTTGCGTTCTATGCAAGAGAAGTACCCATAGGAAATAATGGAGTGCGATTTTGGGCTCCCAAAAGCAGATCCAAAAGCGCAGCATACATTTGAGTAACTTTTGGATCCGCTTTTGATGCCAAAAGCGCATCCGAAAAACGCATTGGATTAAAATTAAGTAGTTTTATTAATAAATAATCAATTAATATAAATTACTAATTAATAGATAATTACTTAATATTAATAATTAATAAGAATTAACTATTAAATTAACTCAATTATTAATTAATAATTTATTAATTGATAATTCCCATAAGTATTTATGCATGTCCATTAATTTCCTTCAAACACTTGAACTTCTCCATCAACAATGTATCAGTAAAGGCCTATGTACATCTACTAATTAGAACTTAAATGAGTGAGTAGTAACAATAACTATTGTAAATGTAAAAAGAAACACATTGGGGTGGATTTATTCTTACAGTTCCTGTCTAATTCTCTATGGAGTATCAGTTTAATCAGGAATAAAGACCTATATACTTCAGCAGTGTAAAACTCAAGCCCAAGATAGAATCTTTGGGAAACATGTATGAACAGGCTACGCCAGTTTTCTGGCTTGTTTTGAGCCAAAAAGCCTGTTTACCTTGTTCTATACATGTTTGAATAGTCTTATGTCTAAATTTGGCACATTCTACACCAGACATGGCATTTTGAATGCGCCATACTATGCTATGCAAGGCATACCACATGCCAGATTTATGAACCCACATACAACAGTTTCACACATTCAGGCACATTCTACACGTCGAAAACTTGATTTAGAACTTCTGAATCGTCACCAAGTTCATGCATGTTGCCCTTTAACGTCTTACTAACATTTGATGTAATGGTATGTCTTGGTCCACACAGGGTTCCTGCAAAATGCCGTACATTTATGGCATGGCGATCATGTGGGCTCAGATGATGTGCCCACACACTCGCTATGGAAAACCAACTGTAACTTACAGCCAGGGACCTGCACTAATGGCCTGGAGTTTACTCTGATCCCGGCTGTTTAACCCTTTAACCCTTTAGATGTCAGTCACTAGAGACCACACATGTAAGGGGTTTGACAGATGGAGAGGACTCCTCCCCCCCAAATCAGTAGCTCAGTTTGATTACAGTATGATGGTTGCAAAAAGCCTAATAGCCTCCAGGCTGTCTGTGATATCAGCATGTCAGGCTGTGCCCCAGTGACCGAATCTGCCAGGCTGCTTGACACCTTGCAAAATAGATTACAAAGTTATGCACAATTGCTTAGCTATATTTGGAACGTCCATAAAAAAAAATAATGGGGGGGGGGGGCAGCAGCAAGTCTTTCAGCTCATAAGAAGAAAATAAACCAGCACTGAAATTGATATAGTAGTTTAAAAGTTAAAAGCCAGAGATATCCATCAAATTGTAAGGAAGCTACTCTGATAAAGAACAAGTAGTATGAAGCAAGTGCATGGAACTATAAATGAAAGGAATGTTGTTACCGTATATACGCGTGTATAAGCCGAGGCACCTACTTTTGCCACAAAAACCGGGAAAGCTTATTGACTCGAGTATAAGCCTAGGGTGGAAAACGCAGCGGCTACTGGTGAATTTTAAAAATAAAAACAGATACCAATAAAATTACATAGGCAGTTTAATGTCCCCCATAGGCAGATATAGGCTGGTATAGGCAGTTTAATGTCCCCCATAGGTTGGTATAGGCAGCTATATGTCCCCCTAGGCAGGCTATAGGCAGGTATAGGTCCTCATAGGCAGGGTATAGGATGGTATAGGTCCCCCTAGCAGGTATAGGCAGGTATGGGCAGGCTCTAGGTCCCCCTAGCCGGTATGGGCAGGCTATAGGCAGGTTATAGGTCCCCCTAGCAGGTATAGGAAGGCTATAGGCAGGTATAAGTATGGTTTTTTAAAAAAAAAAAAAAAAGTAGAAAACAAATACCAGGATTACAGCTGCTCTGTATCCATCGCCGATCCGCCTCCTCGATGTCCGGCCTCCCGCACGCTCTCCTGCATCTTCTCGGCACAGGCGGGTGATGTCATCAGGCCTCGCACGCAGCGTGATGCCACACGCTGCCTGTGCCGGAAACTCCGGACGGCCGCGTGTAAGTGTGTGTTTTATATATGGAAAGGGTAACTCTTCATTTTTAATGGAATAAAAAACCTTTATTTAAAACCATATCCTCGCTAATCACGAGGGTTCTTTTTTCCTTCTGGAATGGAGCGCCGGGTCCATATTTTTCGTCCTCATCCTTGCTGTTCGTTCCCGCTGCCCGCTTGCGGCTCCGGAGAGAGTGACCTGCGGCTGCTATTCCGAGGCTCGGAGAGAGCCACCTATGCCCGTATGAGTGTTGTGCCTCTATAATAATACGCACAACAGCTCTAGGTGAGCACCTTTTCTATTTGTTGTTTTAATTGCTTTATTTCAGACGTACTTTCACCATAGAGCGCCACCTCTGTTTTTCTTTCTATTTTCCTATACTTACAGACAGTGAGGTGGCATTTTTTGGTGGGCTGAAGCATACTTTTTATTGCTAGCAGTTTGGAATGCATGCGACTTTTTTTGATCACTTTTACTCCAATTTTTATGCGACATAAAATTATCAAAAAACGCAATTTTGCCATTTTGAACTTTTCTTCTTCTACGGTGTTCAGTATATGGGATAAATGTTATATTTTTATAGATCGGACTTTTTCAGACGTGGCAATACCAAATGTGTAACTTTTATTTTGTTTTTATTTGTAAAATGGGAAGAGGGGGAACTTTAATACTTTTTTTGTACTTTTAAAAAAAACAACAACTTTGTTTTACTTTAACATGCAGTTCCCCTAAGGCGCTTCACCACTAGGGGGCGCAATCGTTATACAGCCTAATGTATTGCACAGACAATGCATTAGGCTGTACCAAGACGGCAGTTTCCCCACTACCTGCCTGGGGCCAGAAGTGGGGCAAACGGGAACATGGCAGCGATGGGAGCCTTCACAAGGCTCCCCGCTGCCATGTCCATGCATCAGATCCCTGCAGTTACGCTGCGGGGACTTCGATTGCAAGGAAGAACGGTGCGCAGCACCGTTTTTCATTAATTTAGATGCCGCAGCCATCTATGCAGCGGCATCTAAAGGGTTAAACAGCGTGGGCGGCGCCGCCCCACCGCGCTGTAACGGCAGGGTGTTAGCTGTGATCAACCGATAACACCCGGCGGCTGTGCGGCGGGTTCACGGAGCAATCCCGCCGCAAAGCACCTTAACGACCCTGGGACTATTACATGGATTTTTTTTTTTTTATTGGGTGGTTGATTTTATATATTAAAAATCACCCCAAAAAATCCATATAATAGTTGCATATTCCTTGTTAAAAGAATAAGGCTTAATGCACAGTTCTTTTAAATGGACAAAGGATCGATTATCTGGTTTTGTTACGCATGGAAAAACGTTTTCACTGACTTATGAAATTGGGCGGATATTCAACATACATTGACAGTGTCCGTTTTTTAGATTTACCATCAAATATCCATTACATTTAAACAGATGGGTGACACAGGGCGCTGCACTTTTTCAAGTTGAATAAAAATATATACATGAAGGTATACTTTTATAGTGTATGGAAGAAGTAGACTAGCGATTTATACGATTGTATCCATCATAAAAACAAACAAACCTACCTAATCATATTGCAAGGAGAAAAGTAGTGACAGCCAATAGAAAAATTTGTAAAAAAATTGGATGTCAAATGTCTGCTCAAAACAATGCACATTTGGCATACGTTTAATATCCATGTTATAAGGTAGACATTTTGATGTATGGTCAAATGCAGTGTGCACTAATCCTAAGCTATTGTTTGAGTTCGAATGGAAAGGGCCGGTTCACACGGATTTCGCCCGCAATTACGGCTTGAGTAAGGGGCGGGACAGGGGCGCTGCCCGCCGGCCCCAGAGACTTTCATTATCCACGGCGCGTATCCGGCCAGGATAATGAACATGTCACTTTCTCCCCGCCCGGCAGATTCGCCGAGCGGGGAGGGGAGACTGAATCCATAGTTCGGAGAACTGTGGATTACAGTAATGGCTGGGACGGATATCAGCCGTATTGCAGTGCAGTACGTCGCGCAATACGGCTGCAATCCGTCCCTACAATAAGCCGTGTGGACGGCCCTAAAGGGTGCTACTTGTTTTTTGGAGCACGGATTTTGCTAGAATAGTTTTCGATTTCTATGCCCCACTTGTAGAGCCCATAGGGTACTAATACAGTGAAAATACAACCAGATGTGACATTTTGGAAATTACACCCTCAAGGTATTAATCGGTATAGTTAAGAGTTTTCTTTTGTTCCGAACGCTAAACAGAGGTATTGGCTGTAATTAACAGCTGGCAACTGCTGTGTATAGAGTAGGTGCAGCTTCTGAGACCACTCCATACATACTTTGACATTATAATGCACATGTATATCAGAAAGGAGTAAAAACTAGTGTATTTGTATTTTCTTTTTCATTCTTTCCCAGAAATTATTCATTTTGGTTATTTCTATAGTAAATTTAATGGAACATTTGACAAATACAACTCATCCTGCAAAGAAGAAACGAAAATTATGGATTTTTAAAGGCACAGAACAAAAAATTAAAATAAAATTGGATGGGTCTTCAAGGCATTATATTGGTTTTATAGGTTAGATAATATAGCATTAGTAAAGGCCTATGTACATGTAGTCATCCTCCAACTACCTCTAGTATCTGATGAGTGCATAAATCCAGTTATGAAACATGTTCTATCATTTATGAGTAAATTAGCTACCTTCTCTGATTCTGGGCCTTCTTTCTTACAAACAGCATTGATACATTATCTCCTTTTCTATTTAGGAGCTTTGAATAGAACAAATGGATAAATCTTAGAATAAATTATTAAAGACACTCATATACATCTAAGAAATTCCATAACCTCTCTCTCAATAAGCAACTAAGTATCTAAGCCAGATGGACAAAAACTTTATGGACAAGTCAATGTTAAAGGTCTTTGTGAGTTAAATTGATGAACAAAGCTAATGGAATATCTTATTATAGCGTTAAAGTGCAATCTGTTTTCATGATTCCAAAACATGATAATGTATTGTTTGAGTTATACATTTGTGGCCTTCTCCCAGTATAATGCCTTTATGTAAGAGACAATAGATCATGTAGATAAAGTAGTCAAGTGATTATATCCATCTTAGCTCTGTATTACACCACTTGTTTAATTTACTATGGAATCTTAGTTTAATTAGAAATAAAATAAAAAAACTTCTGCACATCAGCACGTAAAACTCAAGCCCAAGATGTATAAATTTTATTACACAATAGATGTTTAGGACACAAAAGGTTTGGTCATTTAAATTTTTAAAACTTAAACTAAGCAGGATGCTTATTAATAAACAACTTTTTTGTCAAGTATTATAAATGCTTGATACTAATTGATCTATGGATGAAAAAATGTGAGTCAACTTACATTTACAGACTATATATTAGACTATTCCAGAATTAGCAATTGCCTAATTGTAGCATTCTTCATGACTGCTTTTACAAGCAAGAGATTTCCAAGAGAAGTTTGAGCATCAGTGTTAGGCTTCTAATTTATTTCATAAACAGGAAATAGGCTATGTCCTTATGAATTCACAAAGCACAGCGGGGAATACAATGTTCAGCTTTACAACATTGGATTGTTCCCACTTGAAAGAAAAAGAATCCAACAACAAGACTATTCTAGGGATTTCACGTTCTTTAGCACCAAAAATATATTAGAGAACATTTGCTAAATATTAATCTAGACTATTAAATTAATCCTTTATATTTAAAATTATGCTCTGGCAATAGCTAAATATTCTCAGCTAAGGAGAAGAATATACAAATTCTGAAATATAAATTTAAACAAAATGTAAAAAATGTTCCACAGACTTGTAAGGAGACTACGTAAATACAAAGAAATTAGTAGGCAACAAATCGATTTTTACGTGACTGCCATTTTAATAATTTGCTACTATTATCACTGCTCTGTAGTAACAAGTGGTAATAGGGTATCCCATCGGTTCTTTACATTAGATTAGTCTTCTATTTATAACCAAATTCACCGTTTGATCATGCTGAAAACGTTAATGATTGTAATTAGAGATGGGCGAATTTCTCAAAAATTCGGTTCGCCGACTTCACCAAATTTTCCGACAAAATTTGTTTCGGTCCGAATCACTTCGGGACGAATCACGTTAAAAAACAGCTATTTCCAGGCTGCACAGTGCTCTAGAATGTTGTGCCATGCTTAAATATGCAGAGGGAGCTTGATTTGGTCTTCATACAATGCTGTGTTTTAGTATGACACGCACATGACTGCCGCCGCTATTAGAATCGCTTCACTCTAAAATTTCCAGGGCATTTAAGAGGGCAAAACTGAAGCGGGAATGTAGCCTGATAAAGTCATGGCAGCGCCAGCTGGAAAACAACAAGCTGAGGGCTCAGGTGGCAACATCAGTAGGCCACAGAGTAGCACAGTGACAGTGTGGAGGTGACGGCAACAACCACAGCAGCATGAGGTCAGAGAGTGGCACAATGACATTCTGGAGGTGGCAAAAACAGGAGTAGGCCACAGAGTGGCACAATGACAGTATGGAGGGCACGGCAGCAGCCACAGCATGAGGTCAGACAGTGGCACAATGACAGTGTGTGGAGGTGGGTGGCAATACCAGTTCCTGGTAAAGATGGTGGTAGGCAGATGGAGAAACTGGGAGCAGATGTGTGGCATCAGAATAGTGGCTGAGGCAGGTAGTTTGAACCCAGACTAATTTCTCAAAGTTTTGGTGAGGTGTCATGGCTGATGTAATCTGACGCCTAAGGCATTGGTGTGTGGAAATCCTGGCCGATCCATGCCCGATTCATCTTGACAAAGGTCAGTCGTTCCACATTTCCGGTGGACAAGCGGGTTCTCCTTGGATTAATGATGGCCCCCGCCGCACTGAACACCCGCTCTGATGCCACACTACTGGCCGGGCAGGACAGCTTCTCCACTGTAAACTCGGCAAGTTGCGGCCACACATCCAGTTTGGCTGCCCAGTAGTCCAGCGGATCTTCTAACTGGGGTGGCAGAGTGCTGTCCAAGTAGGCCACCACCTGTTTTTTCAGGGTCTACGCCAGGTCCTGCTGCTGCTGGCGACTGCCCTCCTCACTAGCTGGGTGAAGGAAGCTGCTAGTCAGCGACTCCAGATTTAGGTTGCTGCTGACGGAGCTGGAGCTCCTACCCCCACCCACATAGCCACGCATGTACTGAGTGCTGAGGAACCCCCCCCCCGGTCAGACCTGACAGAGGATGGACGATGCCGCAGAACTGACTACGGAGGATTTCTCTAGTATTTGAGTTTGTCCTCCCTCTCAGCAACTGGAAAAATGGCTCCCATTTTGGACCGGTAACAAGGGCCCAATAGAGTGGAGAGCCAGAAGTCATCCCTCTGCCGAATGGTTACTATTCGGCTGTCACTACCCAGGCAAATAAGCATGCTGCGGGCCATTTGCACACATGACTCCGAGGGACTCCCTGCCTCCATCTCCACTGTATACAGCCACGGTGCTTGCGGGTCGTCTGCCTCATCTCCATCTACCTCCTCCAGCTGCTCCTGCGCTCCTGTCACCTGGGTAGAAAACACTCATTACACCAGACAATACTTCTGCTCCAATGTCCTCCTCCTCCTCCAGTTCAGTCCCAACTGGACTCATGTGGCCACGAGATGTAGTCGCCACGTCTCCAGTCCCCTGACCAGACAGATTTTTCAGCATATGTTCCAGAGCATGAAGCAGTGGAATGACATAATTCATCCCGTAGTCCTGGCGACAGACAAATAATGGGGCCTCCTCGAATGGCCTCAAACGGCAGGTGTCACGCATGAGCTGCCACTGGCTGACATCAAACTTACACAGGGGAGTACTCCTGTCCACCTGGATCATCCAAAAAATCGTTAATGGCCTTTCTCTGTTCATACAGTCAGCCCAACATGTGCAGGCTGGAATTCCAACGGGTGGAAACATCGCATATCAGCGTGTGTTGGGGGAGGCCATTCTGCTGCTACAACTCGAGGTGTTCCTGGCTTTGTAGGAATGGATGAAGTGCATGCACAGTTTCTGGGCCATTTTCAGAATCTTCTGAAGATTGGTGGAAGACTTCAGGAACCTTTTCACAACCAGAATGAACACGTGCGCCATGCAGGGCACATGGACCATCCCTCCTCGGTGCAGCGCGGACACCGTGTTCCTCTTATTGTTCGTCACCATGGTTCCGATTTGCAGTTGGCACGGAGAAAGCCACACCGATTTCTTGCTGCATGACACAGCAGTTCCTCCCCTGTGTGACTTTGTTTGCCGAGGCAAGCCAGGTGTAGAACTGCGTGACACCGCTGTGCCCTACACATGTGGTATGATGGAAAAGCACTTGTGGAGGCTGAGATGGTGGAGGAGGATGAGGCGGACATTGGCACAGGAGCAGCAGTTTGACAACGTGGAGGAGAAAGCGACAGTCTCCTGTCCAAGTTGTTGGTGCGGATGGGCAGGAAGCACATTCACCCAGTAGGCCGTAAAGGACATATACTGGCCCTGACCGTAGTTACAGCTCCACACGTCCGCGCTGCCGTGCACCTTGGAACAAATCGATAAGCTCAAGGACTGGCCCCCCCTCTGCTCTACATATTTGGGACGTGCTGGTACGGCCTTTAAGGAAAAGAAATTACGGTTTGGAATTCTCCACCTTGGCTTTCTCACAAGCCATTAGTACTCGGAATGGTGCAGAGTCCACCATTGGAAAGGTAGGGACTGCAGTACCAACAACTTGGACAGGAGCACGGTCAGCTTCTGCACCTTAGGATGGTTGGACGCATACTGTTGTCTTTTTGCAATCACCTTGTTGAACGACTGCTGGCGCCATGAGTAGTGAGGAACAGGAGAATCTGGACCGGGAGATGGCAAAGAGAAATAGCTCTCTTCTGCAGAGGTGGTGGAGCCTTGACTGGCTGCAATGGCATGCGTGCCACTGGGTGCTGCTGTAGCAGCAGGATGGACCACCACATCTGAGCCACGGTTCTCCCAGGCTACCGGATGGTGACGCTGCATGTGTTGACGCAGGGCCGTGGTGCCAACGTTAGCTCCCTGGCCACGCTTCACTTGCTGCCCACAGATTCTACATATGCCCATATTCGGCTTCTCTGGTGTCTTAGTAAAGAACTGCCACACCGCCGTGTAGCGAATTTTACCGCCAACGCTCCACACTGAGTGACTACCACCGCTGAATCGCTGAGCCCCTGTGCCACTACTTTCTTGGACCTGCGAAGCGGGTTTTCTACCCCGTGGCCGCTTGGCTCCCGACCTCGCACTGCTGCTACCCTGCTGACTCACGGCCACACTACCCACTTGCTGGCTGCGCCGCGCAAACTGACACCCTCTTCTCCTGACGATGATGAAGCCCTTGCTTCACCCGGCTCCCAAGTGCGGTTGGCTACATCATCGATTATTATTTGATATTCACTGCTGTCCTCCTCAACGGTCTTGGTATGCAGAGGCTGACCCCTCACAACATGACCTCCCATGCCACTCTCCACATCTATACTTTGCCACCTACTGCAAGAAACAGGGGATATTGGCCCCATTTCTTCGCTGCCAAGTAGCTGCTGACTGTCCTCCTCAAATTGTTCATCCTCGCTGTATAGTGGCGCTGAGCCCAGACCACATAGTAGATCTCTGGCTGAGGGAACCGGATGGGACAGTGGCGGGTTGAGGACAGGTGAGGGCCGCTGACCCGCTCCTGGGCCATGCCAACTAAGGGTTGTGTCTGACGTTCCCACCGACTCTTGTCAGATGTCATCTGGGAGGAAGTGCATGACCTAGTCAACCAATCAAGAACCATTGGGTTGCTGAACACACGGCCGCTAGATGACAGCGGCAGTTGTGGCCTCACCGAGTGACCCCTGCTGCGACATCCCCTTGCTGTGCTGCGACCTGGGCCTCCTCCAGGAATGTTTGTGCCACTTCCACTCGCAGGTGAAGAGCCTGCCACCTCTGTCTGACATACTGTTTGTTCTAAAATGTACAGACACTGTTTGATGAAGATATCTGTATATGATAAATACACACCCTGTATTTGACTCCAAATGAACCCACTAACAAGCTTGGGTAACCCTTGGATATAAATTGCGCTCCACAAATGGCCAGGAAAAATTTACTTGTATGTGCCGTTTAAAAACACTTTTACTGAATATAAAAGCACAAACAGGCTTATTTAACCTTCGGATATGAATTATGCTACATTCAAAATGTCTTCCTTGGCATTGAAAAACACTGTTTCTTTTAGTGACCACAACAGCAGACAAACACTGAATCAACCCTTGGATGTAAATTGCGCAAAAGAAATGTGCTGCCAAAAATTACCAGCTTTGTAGCGTGTTAAAACGACGTATTTTACGGAGCACAACAGCAGAAAAACGCTTAATTAACCTTCGGATATGAATTATGCTACAGGCAAAATTTCTTCTTTGGCATTGAAAAACTGTTTCTTTTAGTGACCACAACAACAGAAAAACACTTAATTAACCCCTGGTTCTAAATTGTGCAAACGAAATGAGCAACCAAAAATTAAGTGGTATTTGGATTGTAAAAACGCTGTTTCTTTAACTGAATACAACGGCAACAGGCTTAGATAAACCTTGGATAGTCAATGTGCTCAAGAACTGAGCATATAGCATTAAAATGTATATGCAGCTGAATTGGACGCACACTGGACTTCAATTCCAATACCCCACAAAATCAAAATTAGAACGTAAGAGAAGCAGTCTGAGACCAGCTATGACACACCCCCCCAAAAAAAAAAAAAAAAAGATAAATAATAAAAATAAAATCGCTGTATAAGAGAGTTCTTTAGCGTGAGATCTCAGCAGCTTCACAGCACAGTGAGCAGTGTGAACTGCCAGCGTCGCACCCGGACTTCTGTAGTGCGGTGACGTCACAGGATCCCGCCGGTCTCTGGCTTCATCTCTGCACATGTCATTTAGGTTACTCCTTTCTTCCTCCCAGACTTTTGCCGCATGCAACGCCATGTGCTCGCAGCCATTTTATCAATTAAAAACATGCTTCGTTCCCACGAATCACCCCAAACTTTAACTTCGTTCAGAATCGAAGTTTTCCTGAAATTCTAAATGAATTCCACTTCGTTAGAATCGATTCGCCTAATTACAATATATTGCCCTGAACAGTCTTAATTGTATTAGTCTCTAAGGTCATCCGAGATGGTCTGACAGTAGTGTTGAGCGATTGCGTTGGCTATCGAGATCGATCTCGATAGTCGGCTGCTATCGATAAGGTTTTTCGATAGTGAGCGTCGATTATGAGCGATGACCATTAAAGTCTATGGGAGAGCAACAACACCTTCATTATTACACCCAAACAAGGCTGGAGAAGCTGAAATTAACATCCACAACAGTCAAATGGATACGTGCTACATCTTAGGCAACACACTTAGGTTATAAAAGTCACAGAAAAAAAAGTCACAGACATTCACTATCCCTGTCTTGTACCACAGCCTGACCCTTAAACCTGCATCACCCACAAATTGAAAAGTGCCAGAAGGCAGTATGATTTGAACCATCATCTTACTTGAACTGGACATTGAATATCCCTGTCCTGGGCCACAGCATGAGCCCCAAACCTGCATGACCCCCACATTTAAAAAGTGCCGGAAAAAGGAGTCTTTCAACCACCATTTTAGTTTCACTGGACATTGACTATACCTGTCCTGGGCCACAGCATGACCCAGGGCCGGAGTTACAGTGGGTGCGGTGAGAGCCCAGGCTGGCGTCCGTCATCTATTAACACGCAGGTTAAAATGCCCTGATGACGCAGCAACGACAACTGTCGTGCTGAAGCAGAGTGCGGAAGCGGAAGTGTGAGAACTCCAGCCTTCCTCAGTACACAGTCAATACCTGGGTAGCGCTTGTCCCTCCGTATGAGTGTGCACCAATTGAGCTTCACTTGGAAATACTGTGGTAACGCCCCTGTTCCACCCAGGTGCCCTTTATCTTGGCATTCTTTTTCTCATTTTACTCAACGTGCTAGAGGAAATGGTCTCTGTACTTTGTTCTCTGTCCGTGCTCCATACTCCATGTTCTGAATAACCTACATCTGGTCAAGTTTTCCTGTACCTCCCTTGTACAATTCAGAGGAATTTTTTTAACAGCTATTTTGTACATGCAAGTTTTAGTACTTTAATTCTAGAAAACACATTTTTAAAATAGGATGGAATCCCACCATGTCTTTGTTTCTCTTTTTTTCATTGTATTAAATGGGTTGTCTCAATACAGGGATTGATAGCTATGTTAAAGATCTTGCAAAAACAAGTCATTTTGCAATGTGTCCATTAACAGTGTCCTACCTATTCCTGTTTCTGACAGCACCATCACCCTTGAGCCACTCTTGACAATTGTGAACAAATGTCTGTTAGAAACAACATTTTTTCGAATAGGACCTGTAGTATTGCTGCATTTCAAAGCAAAATGCCCCCAAAAAGTCAAAGCATGACCCTTGAGCCACTTTGGTCAATTGTGAAGAACAAATGTCTGTTAGAAAACATTTTTTTTATATAGGACTGTAGTATTGCTGGATTTCAAAGCAGCGTGGCCCAAAAAATTATAAAAAATGACTTCTCAGCCACTATTAAAAATTGTGAGGGAGAAATGCCACTTAGAAGCCACATTTCTGTTCCAAAGGACCATAATTATAGCTGTATCTCATCAACATGACCTCAAAACTATTGACAATGCGAAAACTTCTTAAGATAAAGTGAGTAAATGGAATACGGTGTTGTCATGAAACCTTGCTGTCTTTTACAGTCTCCTCCACAACAAAACCAGCAAAATGAACTGTTGGTAGAAGATAATAAAAATTGCAGTAAGAAAAGATAATTTTAAAAAAGTTTCAAGAGGACCATTTCTGTTTTGAAAAGGAATGTGAAGTAGACCGGCATCTAATCGGTGACCTCGGCAATTGGGGCCACAACATCAGAGATCCATGCCTGATTCATCTTGATGAAAGTCAAACGATCCACATTATCTGTGGAAAGCCGGATGCGTTTGTCTGTAATGACTCCTCCAGCTGTGCTGAAGGTCCGCTCAGATATGACGCTGGCTGCTGGGCAGGACAACACCTCTCTGGCGTGGCGAGCGAGCTCGGGCCATTCGTCCATTTTGGATACCCAGAAGTCTATTGGGTCCGGAACACATGCAAAAAACATCGGTGTTGAGACGCAGATAGTCGTGCACCATGATCTTAAGCTGGTCTCTGTGTGTGTTGGATGTGTGCCCTGCATTGCATGCGTTGGTGAGGTGGTAAACAAAGATTGCCAGAGGTCACCCATTAGGCTTCTGCCACCTTGCCTGCTGCTGCCGCTACGCCTACTTGGCACTCTACTGCTGTCACGTCGCTGATGTTGTTCCACCGTGACATTTGGGGAACGTGAAGCAGACGCAACAGATGTCTCCAGTTGATCAATCAGCAAGGTCTCCATTTCCTGCATTTTACTCTCTATTTGGGTGGGTGGAAGGAAAGTGCTGATTTTTTGTTTTGTACCGGGGATCCAGGAGGGTGGCCACCCAGTAACTGTTGTTCATTTTGATGGCCTTAATGCGAGGATCATGTTGGAGGAAATGGAGCATCCAAGCACTCGTGAGAGATGGAGCCTTTATTTCCCAAGCCTCTGGGTCGAGGGGCACTAGCAAACTGGTCTTCATCATCTTCCTCCTCCACCTCAAATTCACGCCAACCTCTTTCCAAGGCAGGGACGTCGGTAACATCGGTGTCTAGGAATACCTCCTCCTCCGCTGTCTCCGGCACAGCTTCAACACAGCCCTGACTTGCCCTGATGATGCACCCTGAGAGCTGATGCGCCACCTTGCACTCGCTCTGGCCCCCGAACCACTGCCTAATGAAGACCGATGAAATTGAGAAACTGTCGGGCCTTGTGGATTTGACGGAGAGAAAGGCTCCGTGTCCACATCTGTGTCCGTCTCCTCCTCCGTTGCTGGCGGGACCTGTTGTTTCAGTGTCCAGCGATCGTTCCAGAACTAAGATCACCACAATGCTCATGCTGACAAGGGCATTGTCCGCACTGATCATTTTGGTGGCTTCTTCAAAACTTGCAAGGATGGTGCAGAGCCTTTCACCTGCCTCCACTCTCGGTGGTTCAACACCCCGAGGTCCGTACCGCTGCTTGTCAGGCCATGTGTCACTTCGTACTGCGTAATGGCATTGCGCTGCTGCCACAATCGCTGGAGCATGTGGAGGGTGGAATTCCAGCGTGTTGCCACGTCAACAATGAGACGGTTGCGGGGAGGCCGAGCTGACGCTGCAACGCAGCCAGGCGGGACGAAGCAGCGGTGCGAACGGCGGAAGTGCGAACTCAGACCTCGAGCCTTCTTCAGCAGGCAGTCCAGACCCGGGTAGCTCTTTAGAAATTTCTGGACGACAAGGTTCAGGACATGTGCCAGGCGAGGGATGTGCTCCAGCCTACCGATCTTAAGGGCGGCCAGCAGATTTCGCCCGTTATCGCACACCACCTTGCCTGGCACAAGGTTCTTGTCACCCAGCCAGCGCTCGGTCTCGTTGCTTAGAGCCGTCCACAGCTCCTGACCTGTGTTCGGACGGTCTCCAAGGCAGCTTCATTTCAACACGGCCTGGTGTCTCTGGGCACGTGATGCCACCAGAGGACCTTGGGGGAAAGAGCCCTGCCACCATCCCTGCGGTTATGAAGAGCGTGCGCCGAGCCGAGAGCCACCGTCACCCCAGAGACATCCACCCAGCTCACCCAGTGAGCTGTCACAGAGATATAGCGGCCTTGGCCGTGCTTACTAGTCATGTGTCGGTGGTGAGATGGACTTTTCCGGACACAGATGCAGACAACGCGCTTGAAATTTTAGATGACACGTGGCTGGCCAGGGCAGGGACAGCTTTTCTGGCAAAGAAATTGCCTGCTCGGCCTCTGATATTGGGGGCAGGCGAGGGCCATGACGTGGCGGAACCCATCTGTGTCCACCAGACGGAAAGGCAACATTTCCAAGGCCAAAAGCCTGGCAATGCCGACATTCAGGCTTTTGGCTTTGGGATGGTTTGGGTAAAGGTGTTTCTTCTGCTCCCAAACCTGGAAGACAGAAGGCTGGCTGCTAGACTGGCCGCTGTACGGCGTGCAGGTCGTCAAACTGGCGGAAGGAGAACGGGTAGGATGGGTCTCTGGTGGTGCTGGTGGTACTCGGGCGCCGGTGGAGGCTGAAGCGGAGGCCTGATCCTGATCATGACTCTGAGAGACATGGGCAGCTGAGGAACGCTTGGTGGTGGCGGAGGAGGAGGCGGAGACAGAGGGTGTGACAGTGGTTGGACGCCCGCGTCGGTCTGGCCTTTTTTGGCCAAGTGTTCCCTCCATTTCAACACATGCATTCGCTGCCTGTGACTAGACATGTTGGTGGTGGTTAACCACCTAGGTTTCTTGCCTCTACTTATGCGTTTACGGCCAAAGGCGGCATATGACATCGCTGGGTGAATCAGAGGCTTGCTCAAAGAAGGCCCAGGCTTGAGAGGTCCTGGACCTTTTTGACGGCGATAAGCGAGGAGCGGGGTTTGCGCTGACCGTGGCTGGCGGAATCATATCAGCGGACTTCTGCGACCGCCCTCACCCTTTTTGTGGCGGGACCCGTATTTACACTACCCCATCGTCTTCCTCCTCGTCCACTGATGAAGTGCTCGCAAGCAAATTCTGCGGAAAGACCAGGATGGATCCCGCAATGTCGTCATCATCTTCATCATCATTATCAACACAGGTGACTTGGTTCGTCCTGACTTTCTGCATCCAGAAGCTGCGGGCTACAAGCAAGGGGAACTGCAAGGCGTTGCCGACCGCCCGGGATTTTTGCCGATTGACCGGCTTTCCTTCTCCTCCTCTTATGGCATCAGTAACTGGGCGTCAGAGCAGACTAAATCATCCTCTTGATCTTTTAACATGCCTTCTGACCCCAACCCGCATTTTGTCATCAAAGAGGTCTTCAGACAATGGATTATCCACAGTGGTGGGTACACGAGTTGACATTTGGGCTGCTTCTTGTTGGACCGATGATGATGATGCTGATGACGACATTTGTGGCCGTGACTGCGAGGACGAGGAGGTAAGACTGCTAGATGCAGGTTGCATTAACCACTGAAGGACAGATTGGCGACGATGTTCGTTACTTAGATTCACAGGGCCCTGACCCAGCGATGACAGGCCTGACGGTCCTGCAACTGACGATCCGCTGGCATGCGTGTTGTCGCCAGCACTGGAAGGAGCACCTTCTCTCGTACCTCTACCTCCATGTGCTACCCCCTCTTTGCTCGCTTACCACCTGCATTTCGCTCCATGTTTAGAAATATAAAAATTTGAGAAGGTATGGAATAGTTTTGGAAGTCTCTTATTAAAAGACGGCAAATCACAGCTATTCTCAAATCCCTAATCAAAAAAAAATTGCTGGATTCAAATTTAACTGCAAGGTGTCTCTATCCACAAATCTGGACTGGGCAAAAGTCCAAAAAACACGTATCTGTTATGTTTTGGTATAATAAACGGTATTTTTTGCACCTTTCAATTACACCTGGTGGGCGAATATAGAACATTGTTGTTTTAAGAATTTTACGTAGATGCTGCGTCAATGAACAGATGCTGGGTGCGCAAAAGTCAAAAAAACACGTAACTGATGTTTTCTTACGATACACGGTATTTTTGGCAACAAACAACCTGTGCTGACTACAAGATTGCTGGATTGTAATTTAACTGCAAGGTGGATATATCAACAGTCACAGGTGTAATGGGTAAAATTGAAAATGAACACCTATCTGAAATGTATACTGATAATAAAAGTGGAGTTTTGCAGCTAACAAAGACCTGCAGTTACTAGAAATGTGTATCCAATATAAGTTCAGGCTGCCCAATATCCAGGAAATATTTCAATAGCAAACTGTTAATAAAGATATTCCACTACAATGTCTACACTAAGTCTTGGTGAACTTTATCCAGTGTTCTTTAAAGATTGAGCTTGTCTGTGTTCGCCAGTGCCCCCCCCCCCCCTCGCTCCCACGCTGTGAATTTACAGCGGTAGATGCTGCTTTAAAATTCTCTAGCTAACTACATAATCTTCAAATCTCTAATCTAACTAAATTGGAAGGATCACAGCTAATAGTAGAGGTTTCTCTGTGCAGAAATAGACTAATTTCGCTGAGCTGTTTGGCCACAGGCAGAGCACAGGTCCTATCCCTATGAGACGCTGAGAGACACGAGGCTGAAACCGGAAACGCTGTTCTATGTAAAACGAGATCATGTGATTTTTCCAGCCAATCGCAACCATACACATCCCAGTCATGACGTCGCAAACACATCTCACCCTGCTCTATTCTGTAAGCAGATTTGCTGGCCGCCAAAATTACAGCAAGCGCCGAAAAAGGCGTGATCTTAATAGATGATGCACAGATTTTAACCTTAATTATCGCATGATCTGGAAATTTCGACCACCATAAAAACCTTGCCGATTTCAACTTTGTCGATAAAAATCGCTCAACACTATCTGACAGCAGGAAAAACAGAAGCACAGAATGCAGGTGATATTACCGTTTACTTCTGTTCTCCACATTTTTTGCCTGACTTGAGCTCTGCAATGCTCAATCCGGGTTGCAATTGGTCTGCCATCCTTATTCTGGCCAGCATTAAGGATGTTCTCAACTAGTCTGCCGTAAGAGTATGCAGAATGAGATTGAAGCAGGCATTGAGCAAGCTTAATGTTGTGAATATGGGTGTAGCGAAAACAGGCATTTTTGTTATTTTACTGATTGACACGTCAACATACTTAACCCTACAGGGTCTTGTTTTCGATACATATAATATTTTACATTTGTGTCCTCATGGTAACAATAATACGTATGGTATATTTAGTCCAAATAGAGGTATTATTTTGTGACTTATTAACAAGGTATTACACTGTCATAAGTAGGTGAGTGCTATTGAAAAAGCAAATTTTGTCAGCGCTGATTTTCATTGTATAATGACTGCTGAAGTGAATTGGATCAATGTGGAATGCGTGTAAAAATAAGTGATAGGCACATACATTTTTCTCTGTAAAAATACATGCCGCAGTTCACAATGTGGCGTGAAAAATGCTGTGTGAACGCAGTCCTGAGAAAAACGTAACAGTGAACCCAGGCACCAGATGTTTTAGGACCCTAGCAATGCCCCTGTGTACATCCATCATATCTGTACAACAGATTTAGACTGACAGATTCAAGAGCTCTAGCAAACAAACAATGTAAGAAAGACCTATTACTAGAATTATTTTCTGCTTTTTCGGGTCACCTCAGCTCAGAGCAGAAAATTGTATAAAACATAAGACAATCGTATCTATCCCAAAATGGTACTAATGACTGTAGGTTGTCAGGAAGAATAAAAAAAAAAAGAAAAAACAAAAAAAGCGTGTCAGCTCTGACAGGAAAGTAAATAAGAATATGGTCATGCGAGTCAATTTTTCTTAAGTATTCTTCTAATATACAATTTGTTTGGGTCTTTAATAGATTATAGGATAAACTAAATGGTATGACTTAAAACTAACTTATCCCTCTTAAAAACCATAACTCAAAGGGGTTGTCTCGCTACAATGATTGGGTTTTAATTTAAAGATCTTTAAAAAACAAGCAGCTTTGCAATATATGTTCATTACAAATGTCCTACTGATTTTGAGCTAGCCCTGTTAGTATTACTACATCAGCTTCTCAAATCTCTATAGCAGCCGACCTGTTGATCCTTATCTTACTGGCTGTCAGGTCTGAATGACTCATCACCTTTGAAGACAGGTCGGAGCAGAGAGCCCCTCCCGCACAGAATGCTTCTGTAGTGGAAAGGAGGGGAGGAGGACTCTGAGTTCTGTGTCCTGGTAAACCCGTGTGTGACCTGCTTCCTCCTACTCTCTACACAGTAGTATTTACAGGCATTGACCCTGTCTTATAGTAGTGTATGAATAGAATATTTTGTACGCTGATTTATCATTGTATAAGATGCAGGGGGCATGTGGAATACTTTAAATTATTCTAGTTTTAGGCACAACATCTCTGTAAAATACATGCCCTTATGGGGGTATGCTGTGGAGAGTCTGGAAAAACGTAAGCAACCAGGAGATGTAGGAACACTAGAAATCCCTTGTCTCTCTATTGTCAACACCACTTCAGACTCATAGTTTAAAGAGCTCTGCAAACAACATGTAAGACCTAGCAGAATTACAGCTCGGGTAACTCTGAGAGCAAACCCCTTGTAAAAAATAAGAATACGTATCTATCCAAATGTGTGACTGATGCTGAGGTTGCAGAAGAATAGCGAGCAGCTCGACAGGAAAGTAAAGAAAGGCAGCGAGTCAATCAGTTTCCAATTACAGGGGTCACTGAATAGGCTAAATGTTACTTAAAAACAATCTCCCTATTAAAGGCATGTCAACACAAAAATAAAATAAAGAAAGAAGCAAAAAGTGAAAAACCAAAACCCTTTCACAAAAACCTTATATTGTTGTTTAGGTTAGATAAAATATCATGAGTAAGGCCTAGGTAGATATAAAAATGATAAATTATTCTGCATAGTAATAACGGTTGTATTGTGAATTGGCATGCTCAAATTCATAATTGAAAGTTATTTTACTGTATTGTTACATATACTCATCTGACAACATCTAGTATAATAAACAGATCCAGCCAAGAAACAGTTTTTAACTTTATAAGTTATCATATTTTTCAGTCTATAAGATGTACTGGACCATAAAACACAGGGCGACATGTATGAACAGGGATGTGCCAGAACTTTGGCCTCAAAAAGCTGTAGTAGACCAGTTCTATAGATTTATGAACAGGCGTAGTCCAAACTTTGGTGTAGTAAGTGCCTCAGTACCGCGCCAAAGTTTTAGGGTGTGTCTCGCCACATAAGTAGAAGTAGACATCTATGATTCTTTGATGCCAAAAATTTGCGCAGAACAGTTAGAACAGCCAGACCAAGTTAAATGTGGTGCCCGAGTTGTTGTATTGGCACTACCAATGCATCTGTATGTATAAACTGCAGAAGAACAAGGTCATACATTCTGGTGCAGTCTATACTACCTTAAAGCGATTTAGAACTGGCATATTGGCACCAGAATTCACACATGCTGCCCATAGATTTTAGAGCAGGAAAATAAGAAAAAAAATTTGAAGCAAAGTGTGTGCTAAAGTGTTTTTATTAGTACCATTTTGCAATACATTCATCCCTTTTTTGCTGTATCAGCAGCAACTTAAAAATGAAAATAAATAAAATTGAGTGCATGCCCCAAGACCTGGATCGTGGTCAATAAGTGAAACCTCAAAAAATTGAAAGAGGCAGTACTTCAAAAATCAAAGAAAATTTATTCACCCAACAGCAGTGACGTTTCGGTTCTGATCAGAACCTCTCAAGCACAGCAAACAGTGACATCTTGTGGTATATATAGCACACTACAACAGTGAAAACAATTACATATAATTAAGTGTACAATACAAAAATAGCAATATCTATATTAGTAAATCATGTGTAATACAATGCAAATCAATCACAGGTGTCCATAGTGCAATTTGTGAAGTGTATAGTTCACACTTTAAAGATTCATATGAGAAACAAATGATATTATGTAGATTATACTGTGAATAATAAAAAATTAAAATTGCATATAATTAGCTCCTTACTACCTGGCATATCCAGATGAGCGTCGTGAAGCTCCGGCATCTCCAAAACAGCAGAGCGCATGCTCAACTCCCGGGAGTGGCACACGTGCAGATGCGCCCAACCTCCATAATACTGACAGATAGGATCGTTACCGAGCATGCGTCCGTCCCCGCAGCACACCACTCACAAACTTTGTATAAACAAGCATCTAGCTATCAATATTACATCAAGTAATCCCAGGTAAGTATATTGTATAAGGCTCTGGAAACAAGGCTGTATCCACAAAAAGGTCATTAAAAGGGAGCAAATTATAAACCCCCAAAAAAGTGTATTACCTCCACCTAAAGGGACAAAACAGCCAAGGTATATGGCCATGGCTATATGTGTCCCCCCAAGGAGGGCATAAACAAGTCATATCTTAGAATATAGACAGACCTGTAAAATGTCACGGGTCAACACCAGGAACGGGGCCACAATTGCCAGCGCATTAAAAACAACCTAGATTAGATCTACATTAGGAGCCAAAACACAAACCAATATAAACCACCAAAAGATGCTTGAAAATTAATTGAAAAAAAACACATTTTTATATGGATGTCCAGTAGTAATCCACATCGCCAAAATCTTTATATCTAAAAGAAGAAAAAAAAATTATAATCAAAAATATAAAAACAAGACTAGCACTGTCTGTGCTACCTAACTGAGGAAAGGTCAGAAACTCTATCCAGTACGTCAACGGCACATTTGCAGATACATTTTAAATTCCAAACTCATCCCTTTGGGAAAGGTGTCTAAATTTATGTATCCATAATAATTCTCTCCATTTTAAGGACAAAATCCTATTACCTCCACATTTGTTCAAAAGTATGTGATCAACAAACTTTAAATCTTCTACCTTATGTTTGGCTTCCAAAAAGTGTTTAGGGACTGGAAGATCAATCTTCCCAGTACGTATTGTCGATTTGTGTTTATTAATGCGTATTCTTCACTCCTGAGAAGTTTCTCCTACATACAATGTCCCACATGGACAAATGAGTACATATACTACAAAAGGACTCCTACATGTCAAAAAAATAGTAGATTTTCTAAGATGTTTTAGTTTGGGGGTGTATAAAGGTATTATTCTTAATCAAATTTTTTACAACAAGAAGAGTTAAGACAAGGAAAACCACCAACTTTGAGATCTCAAAAAAGTTTGGTCAGATCCAGGTTCTATGATCACCTGTTATCATTGTTATATCAACAGGGCAAACATCGCTGCATGCTGTTGGAGTTACCCTCTCTTTATTCCCCTGATGAACCTCGATTCATTATTCAGGGGGAAACGCGTCGGAATGAGAGGAGAGGATCAGAGGACAAAAGGAGGTCGTATATTTTCACAATCTCATGCCTCTTGATTCTCTCTGCTGAATATATTTGAGGAGATAGTATATATATTTGACACTACTACGGTGTCCCTTGAGGGAGTCCGATACAGGTCTTAATACCTATCCGTATGGAGGATATTTTGTTTGTGGGACGATAAAGCTTTTGTCATTGTGGGATATTATCCTGTCCTTCAAATTTCTTCACTTGCATTAATTCTGAAAATTTAAATAACTTATGAGAACTATCTGGTATTAGATTTTTCTGATATCTGGATAGGAATAATGCAGACTATATAATAGGGCGAGCCTCCAGAGGTGGGGCCGTTCTTTTCAGGACAACTACCCAACCTGTATTAGGGAAACACAGGGACAGATATCTTTCTATTCACTAGCATTATATGGCAGTGATGAATAACTTGTATCTTTGTTTAAGGAAATAGTTTTTATTGGATAAGAAAAGGTATATTCTAGATTTAGAGTTTGGTGTGTAATTTCAGTGACTTCACAGTATATTCTACATAATCACTTGTTTCTCATATGAATCTTTGAAGTATGTGAACTATACACATGTTGCACTATGGACACCTGTGATTGATTTGTATTGTATTACACATGATTTACTTATATATTGCCATTTTTTGTATTGTACACTTAATTATGTGTTTTCACTGTAGGAGTGTGCTATATATACCACAAGATGTCACTGTTTGTGCTTGAGAAAGGTTCTGTTCAGAAACGTTGCTGCTGTTGGGTGAATACGTTTTTTTTTTTTTTATTTCTGAAGTGCCGCCTCTTTGAATACATTTGACTTTTTGATCACTATTACAATTTTTTGGGGATCTGAAATGACAAAAAAAAACAATTTTGGTGTTTGAAATTTCTTCTTCTATAATGTACAAAAAACATTAAGACATTAAATATGAAACAATAAGGCCGGATATAGACGTTGGGAACGCCCTCTTCAACCAGAGGGATCATTACAAATACCATACATGTACAGATCTACAAAATGTGTTTGGTCACTTAATTTTTTTTATTAAGTTAAAGATTAACAGGAGGATCATTAACTTATATGACAATCATAGTATCTTGAGTCAGCTCACCTGGTAAGTGCACACTGGGGGAACGCCCGGACCGGCTGAAAGGAGCCACAAATAGACGAAAGAAGTGCTGTGCTGTAGTAACACAAAGTCCAGCGAGACCTCCGCAGTCGGTTAAAAACTGTTCTGTGTTTTATTAAATCCAAACGTTTAAAAATCCAAAAACATTATGCAGTGATGTATCGCATCATGTCGACGCGTTTCGGAACATTAGCTCCTTATTCATGACATAGCTAATCACAAACCATACACTCTTTAAATATGTTAGTAGAGATCACATGATATAATCACGTGACATCTTACCACGACATATCCTACATAAAACAATACAGCGATTAAAATCAGACACATCAATACATATTAATAATGACACATTATATCATATCTTTTGTTTAGATCTAGCGGACATCTCGTACCTAATCTAAAGACCACACCTTTCTTGCGAGCAACTTACGTCTAATCTCCACCTCTTTCTGGTTTATAAACCCTTTCTATGCCTTGTACTTTGAAACTTGATATGTCACCATGGTGCACTTCAATGAAGTGTCTAGTGGCCATAGAAATTCCCACTTGTAAGGGTTTGTGTATATCTGATAGGTGTCTGCGTATATGCACCTTTAATGGAGTAGAGGTGCAGCCGACATATTGAACTCTACATGTATGACATGATATCAAATAAATTACAGATTGTGTGTTACAATTAATGTATGAGTTCATTTGGAATGTTTCATTTTTTGACTTAGATATAAATTGTTTAGAGCAATCCATATAGTTACATGTGATACATTGTGCATGTCCACATTTATATGATCCATATGTAGATAACCAATAAGATTTGCTTGAATTTTGACTTGAAGAGAAATAACTAGGGCACAAAAGAGATCCTAATGATTGTCCCTTTCTAGCTACAAAATTAATATTGTCCATCACCACCTTCCTCATTTTCTTGTGTCATGACTCATGAGTAATGGAAGATATTTTTTGATGATATCACAAATTTCTTTGTATTGTGGACTAAATGTAGTCGCAAAAGTGACTGTTTTATATGTGTCCTCAATATTAGGGCGACCATACCACCTGATGTGGGGGAAGAACGGACATGACTCGTGATTGGATCCCTGGGTGAACAACTAGGTTCCTGGATAGATTTTATTCTACAACCCTTTGTTAACAACTTACCTGGTTCTATTCGAGACACAAAAAATCTCGTAACTATCATGCCGCAGACAGCTTGTGACACAACTTGTTCCTGGATTACCTGCGATGTGATTGCATTATATGCATCAATACCACATAGTCTTGCTTTAGAATATCTTAGATCACATTTAACACGCTTTGGATCTTATACACAAGATTTTGTAGTCCTAGTGTCGGATTTTTGTTAACCCATAATTACTTCTCTTTTGAAAAAATATTCTATTTACAAACTTGTGGAGCATCCATGGGGGCCAAATTTTCTCCCTCCCTTGCAAACATTTTTATGTCCACATGGGTGGAGAAATACCTTTTTCACGAGTCATGTCCGTTCTTCCCCCACATCAGGTGGTATGGTCGCTATATGCTCCTGGTGGGGGGAGAGGGGTGACAAAAGAAGAGGCCATTTTATTTGGAGATTATATTAACAATAACCATATGAATTTCAAATTCACGATAGAGTGGCAAAACACCACTGTAAATTTTCTAGGTGTAAAATAGGGAACACCACCAATATTGATATACTTCCATACAGAAAAGATATGGCCAAAAATTCTATATTGCACGCAAGTTCCAACTATCCAGGACATGGTATCAAGGGTGTTCTTACCGGTGAAATAATAAGAAATGAAAGAAATTGTTCTGTCCAGGAATCTCTATTGGTTACTTGAGCAATCCACAAAAAAAGTTATTATTCCTAGATCTGAATTACTAAAAGAGAAAAAAAAAAGTATGCCCCCTAATACTGAGGACACATATAAAACAATTACTTTTGCGACTACATTTAGTCCACAATATAAAGAAATTTGTGATATCAAAAAATATCTTCCATTACTCATGACAAGAACATATGAGGAAGGTGGTGATGGACAATATTAATTTTGTAGCTAGAAAGGGACAATCATTAGGATCTCTTTTGTCCCCTAGATATTTCTCTTCAAGTAAAAATACAAGCAAATCTTATTGTATATCTACATATTGAGCATATAAATGTGGCCATACACAATTTATCACATGGAAATATATGGATTGCTCTAAACAATTTAGAGCAATGTCAAAAAATGAAACATTCCAAAATGAACTCATATATTAATTGTAACACAATCTGTAATTTATGTGATATCATGTCATACATGTAGAGTTCAATATGTCAGCTGCACCTCTACTCCACTAAAGTTGCGTATACACAGACACCTATCAGATATACACAAACCCTTACAAGTGGGAATTTCTATGGCCACTAGACACTTTATTGAAGTGCACCACGGTGACACATCAAGCTTCAAAGTACAAGGCATAGAAAGGGTTTATAAACCAGAAAGAGGTGGAGATTACAGACGTAAGTTGCTCGAAAGAGAGGCATGGTGGATCTTTAGATTAGGTACAAGATGTCCGCTAGGTCTAAACAAAAGATACAATATAATGTGTCATTATTAATATGTATTGATGTATCTTATTTTAATCACTGTATTGTTTTATGTAGGATATATTGTGGTAAGATGTCACATGATTGTATCATGTGATCTCTACTAACATATTTAAAGAGTATGTTTTGTGATTAGCTATGTCATTAATAAGGAGCTAACGTTCTGAAACGCGTCAACATGATGCGATACATCACTGCATAATGTTTTTGGATTTAATAAAACACAGAACAGTTTTTAACCAACTGCGGTGGTCTCGCTGGACTTTGTGTTACTACAGCACAGCACTTCTTTAGTCTATTAACCTATGTGAATTGTCATTGTTTAGAATAAAGATTTTACTATGGTTGTCCATACTAAGATGCGTCACATGAAAATCATAAAATGAAGTACAAATGTAAGCTTGGATATCTCCTATATGATTAAGTTTACATTTACTGAATGCATTAGAGATTTTTACAATTCCTGTTTTATGTTATAGTATACTTAATGGCTCATTTAACAAGCAGAAGATTTCCAAGACTCAGGAGCATCAATGTTAAGAAAAAACACAGAAAAATAAGTTGACGCTCACCGGTTTGCAGTCCACTTAGAAATAAAATCCGCATGTGCAGTTCTCTCCGCACAGTGCACTCAGGAGACGGATAACTGGCTGTAGAAATCCAAATGACAAGGTATGCAAATTCAAGAGTAACTCCAGCACTTGTGCTTAGGTTATCAAAATGGTTATAAAATATGCACTTTTATTGTAAACCTGTTAAAAACATGATCTGAAAGCATTAATCCATAGTCAAGTTTACGTGTTTCGAGCCTAATGGCTGACTCTTAGTCGTAACCAAAGCACAAGTGCTGGAGTTACTCTTGGATTTGCATACAGCATCAATGTTACCCTGTCAAAAGGCTTAGGTTATGTTTAAGTATATAATTCTGAACACCAAAGTCCCTATTCCTTATTGGGTGCCAGCTGAAATTTTAAAGACACATAACAAGAATTCAATGATACTTCCTTCAGAATCCAGGACTCTGTACAGAACTCTTATTGCTAAAGATTTCTCAACAAATACATCCAACTGGATACATGTGGCCCTTACATCCAATGTTAATAAAAAGTCATATTTCATTGAAACATCCTCCAAATCTTTTTGGGATGTCATGAATGTGAATGAAAGCAATGGTATAGGGAAGTAACACTTTAATAAAAAAAAAAAAAAAAAAAACAGAGCCAGTTACCAGATGAGCAATTAGTTCTTGAGAAAAATAATGTTTCAATAAAGTATTACCCTGAATGAATTGCTGTTGAATTATTCTTATTAGGTTAGGTTTTATCTGGGAATTCAAATCAGGAGCCTACCTGCATGTTCTGATGGATTCACAAGGGAAAGTGGGGAATAAAATTCATCACACCTTTGCTACATTATTGGATCCGTCTCTACTGCAAAAAGGAGAAACTACAACAATGAGACTATGACCTAGTGATTTGTTATTTGTTTTGCACCCCAAATAGATTAGTTAAAATGTATTTTTCTTTAAATAACTTAACATTTAGAATTATAATATATGTTTTGGCAATAGCTTTGAAAAAAAAAAAAAGTATCAGCTTAGGAGAAGAATAAAATAGACAAGTATCGGTTAAGAGAGTTCATTTAAGACTTAGCTGAGCTAAGACGAATTAATGTGGATTTTAGTATTTGAAATATAAAATTAGAATGAAAGCCTTAATAAACAGATATAGCCATACATAGACTTGTAAGTAAACTAGTAAGAAATGAGAAATTAGTAAGAAGTAAATATTAAGTGAATGTTGTCATTTACCTTATCCAGTGTTTCTTTAGAATAAGTAGCCATCAGTGCTGCTTCTGTAGTATCACGTGGTAATATGGTAGAAGCCCATCTTGTAGTCTTATATTGGAGCTAGCTAAATGTCTCCTTTACCAGTCATAGGCAATCTTGGATTAGATCAGTCTTCTGTTTAAAATAAAATTTAATTAGTTGATTTTTATTTTTTACTTTATTTAACACCATATACGGTTAGAGGTCGCTATGACAGCACATTACTGCCTGTATATGTTAAATGCACAGATCACTGTTAAAACATACATGAGGTATGTGGTAAATCTTTTGTAAACATACATGTATGTGAAGATACAGGAAGGAGATATTAAACTTTCTTTACATTTTCTGGGTTGCTATGGATTAAACATGAATTATAACCAACAATGTACAAAAACCATATCTGAAGCAGAGTAAAATAATTTCCATGTGGAAACTATTTCCTACAAGCTCTAAACAATTTTTTTTCTTTCCATGTTTAAATTACCAGCAGGCATTGAAAACCCATCAGAATTCTGGGGTGATGGATGTTTTTTAGTCATGTTCAATTCAATACATATAGCAGAATTGAAGTTATGCCCCATCTTGATGGCACAATTTGCTGTCTAGGATTAGGTTCTTATTCTAAGCAAATATTTCTAAAGTGTCACAATTGCAGTTTGATCTTCCATGCCTAAACCAATTGTAGCTTCTATAACTTAAAAATATCATCGTACAATCTGTTGGACAGTTAGGGCGGCATGTATGAACGGGGCTGCGCCAGATATCTGGCGTCTTTTCAGCCCGATATCAGGCACAGCCCAGTTCATACATGTTTAATTCTCCTGCACACCATCTTTGGATGCATTACAAAGCACCTGCGGCGCTTTGTAATGCGCCCGATCTCGGGGGGCGTGTGGGAGGCGGGGTGCACTAGAACCATAGCGAAGCTATATATTTATAGCTTTGCTACAGCATTTATAGGTGCATTACAGCTGGAACAGGTAGAGCACTTTCAAAGTGGTATACCTGAGCCAGAAATGTCGCCCCAGCGCTAGAATGCGCCTGATTTATGACCCGCTGTAGAGCAGGTTCATAAATCAGGCACATTCTATGCCATTATTATGCGCATGAAATTTGTCACCCTTAATGTCTTAGATTCTGACTTTTGCCTGCATTCACAACACCTGAATTCACATAACAGCTTAGTCTCCTAACTTGGGTGGAAACTTTTGCCTAATGGGATTAAGCAGCTGTAGATCCAGGCTAAAGGTTGAGTGCATTTATAGGTCTGTATCTTAAAATCACGTTAATTAAAGCAACCCATTGTTTATGCTTTAAAGTTACAACATAATTCCATCACTATTTACAGTGGTAGAAATAATGTTTAATGCGTTAAATGTCATTGAATCCTCTGTACACTGGCAGGTCAGAAAACCCTGAAATCAAAATTGCTCACAATCAGGACATCTACTTCTAGATGGGGAAAAAAAAAAAAAAAAAAATACTCCAGTCAGCTAGGTGTTTCTATTTGCCCCTTTTCAAAGTCACTTAAATATTTATACTTGTGCATTTCCTCTAAAACACATGAACTTCACAAACCTTATGTTCACTTGCTGCCCAATAGATCTGATCTTCTGACAGGTGTCACTGTAATAAGAATTGTGATTTACTTCCGGTGTCTTAATTTTATGGCTGATTGGTGTATCTTTTAATGTATAAGGAGAAACACAATAGAGTCTATTGAAGAAGATACGATGTATTTCCATTAAAGGTGTACAGTATAATATTCAAATACAAGACAATCAAGTATTTAATTTTTTTAAATCAAATTTAGCTTAGTCATAGATGGCTAAATATGCACAGGGGGTAGAGGAGACATTCCTTGTACACGTACAAAAGTGACCATAGACATTAATAACCGTATAACTTGCTACAAAGTTTCATAACTAGTAATTGCCTATTCTATTACTATAAGAATAACACGGAGTATTATTTATCCTACATCCCATAACTGCATGCATGTTGTAATAAACACATATGGCATATACATCAACTAGTAAAAGTTTTTATGAAAAATTATCCATTAAAAAGAGAAAATGAAAGATCTCTCCAGTTCTTATGGCTATTTTTTCCCCTCCCTTTACGGAGAGCATATTTAGGAAACCACTATATTAATCAAACCTACTAGATAGTTTACAATAAGTTTACTGAACAGCATGCTTTTTAAAAGAGAACTTCTTAAATTCAAAGAAACTTTATAAAAAAAAAAAAAAGGTGAAAGATATATGTAACGCTACTTCAACAGTTATTGGACCATATAAACAGTGGTACCGTCTTTATAAGCCAATATCTCACTTTACCATAGGTAACCTTAAACCCATTTTCAACTGTTTCTTCCATATCAAACATCACTAAATATTTCCTATCCTAGAAGCATATAAACCACAAAAAAATTCTGCCTACTTCAATAAAAGTTTAAATTATGTTTATTTGTATGCTTTATTCCCAGCCACATTGTCTCACATGAAGCATTTACCGCAGCATGGACAATTTTGATAGATAATATAAAGATTCTGACCAATAAGACAAATGGTAATGGATTGCTTTAAGAAACTAGAAATGTAATGATTATGGTTAATTTTTGCATCTTTAATAATGAACATCTGGTATTATGTTGTATAGTATTGCATTAGGGAAAATAAACATTTTTAGCAAGATAAAAAGATCATTAAATCCAGATACCAGGTAAAAAAGCCATGTGTGCAAGTTATTCTCAATAAACACAAGACTGTACAGGGTGGAGCTGCTCTCCACAGCTTTTCTGAGCATCAGTAACAAGTGCATGCCAGACACTTTAGCTACAACTATATATGTAATAAGACACAACCACCCTGTACTGTCTTATGTATATTGGGGTTGGTCAGTCCCCCTCTATCCATTGTCCCCTGAGAAGAGGAAGTTTTAGAGCACCG
This sequence comes from Phyllomedusa bahiana, assembly GCA_025379985.1. Taxonomy (NCBI): domain Eukaryota; kingdom Metazoa; phylum Chordata; class Amphibia; order Anura; family Hylidae; genus Phyllomedusa; species Phyllomedusa bahiana. The sequence goes on along the minus strand of JAODAL010019451.1, from coordinate 4,233 downwards.
AACCCCAACGCTGCTTCTGTTTACCTTTATGACTCATGTTCTGGTTCCTCCCCTGTATCATACAATATAGTCCACATTTCCAGCCCTCTAGCATTGTCTAAACCAGTGTTTCTCAACTCCAGTCCTCAAGACCTACCAACAGGTCCTGTTTTCTGGATTTCCTCAGTATTGCACAGGGGGTATTACTGTCAGTGCATTCTATGGGAGATCCTGAAAACATGACCTGTTGGCGGGTCCTGAGGACAGGAGTTAAGAAACACTGGTCTAAACATTTTTTTATTCATGTTCTGTGTTACCAATCTGGTCTTGTCAAAAGGCAAGTGGTGTATTTCACCCTGTAGCACAGGAATTAGTTGTATTCCCACTACGCTTAATTTAAATAGTATTATCACCAAGTAGTGATGGCAAGTTTTATGGCTGACTTGAGTTACGCAATTCCCAATTAAGGCTTCAATTTATCGGCCATGAAGATGCATAGTGTTTGAAATATGCTTTGGTGGCTCTACTACTATAATATTCATAGTGACTGAAAACGGGCCCACAGCATTACTGAAGCCCAGGCCAGAAACACAATATCTCCTACTAGTTATCATCAAGACATGCATGTGTGTTAAAATTACATCCTGAAACTAGTGAGCATTAGGCCGTGTTCACACAGCTTATTTCGGCGCGGATTGGCGCCGTACTGCGCGCCCTATCTGCGCTGCAGTACGGCACCAATCCGTCGCAGTAATTATGGTAATCCACTGCTCTCATAGAGAACAGTGGATTCCGTCGCTCCTCCCCGCTCGCCGAATCCGCCGGGTGGGGAGAAAGTCACCTGCACATTATCCAGGAGCAATACGTGCCCTAGATAATGCATTGTCTATGGGGCCGGCGGGCTGCTCCCCCGCCGCGCTCCCGCCCCTTATTCATGCCAGAATTGCGAGCGCAATCCGCCGTGAATAAGCCATGTGAATGGGTCTTAGGGGCTTTCTCACCTGGTCTATCATAAGGGTGAAAAAGATTGAAGGATACCTTCATCAAGTTCGACGTTAAGTTTAGGCAAACGTTTTTCTCTATGGATGAAAACTGGTCAGTTAGGCAAAAGAATCCACCCATATCTAGCTGTAAGCCAAAACACATACCCCTACAGAGTGTGGTTTCTACACATATTTTACACTTGTGTCCACATGTTGCAAAATATACATTACAGTGTAATCCAAGTATGTCTCTTAAAATTAAAAATAACAAAAAATGTCTGCTTTCAGAGATTAAGCTAGTGATAAGAAAATTTGTTTTGTAAGTGTAACTTTGCATGGTCTATGGAAATTTATTTTTTTGCTTAACCAATCATTCAACATGCATTTATAGCGGATGAGCCTTATGACAAAAAAAAAAAAAAAAAACCGCGATTTTTAAACTTTAAAATTCCCCTTCCCCAAAATTATTTTTGACCCTTTTTGTAATTATATCAAATTAAATGTTACTATTAGAAGATATTTAAATCATTCACAAAAACCCCCCCCCCAATAAGTAGGTCAATGGAAATATAAAGATATGACTTTTAGAAGCAATAAGGAAAAATAAAGAAATATATTTTGGCTGCAACTGCAAGTTCTTGTTTTATAGGTTCAACATCATCAGTAAAGGCCTATATACTTGTACCAACTAGGACTTCAAGGGGTTGTCTCATCTCAGTTTCATAGGTGCATTTAATGAAATAAAATGCTTTGCTCTGTTACTTCTGGAAGCTGTTGTAATTAGATATGAGTCTGGTATTTGACCTCTTTTTAACAGTCTAGTTGCAAAATTACCTTCTTGAGGTCTGGAGAAGTTCTAAAAAAAGTAAACAGTAGGTAATTAGTCTTTTGTCTGAAGATCCGATAACAAAAAGTTTACATGTATCACCCCCCTTATCAGTAGAAAAAAAAAGCAGGGGATAAGGGGGGTACACGATTGGGTTTTGGGGAAACCTGAGAGCCCTCAGAAGGTGATAAAATCATTTGTGCCCTTAAAAAAAGATGAACGCAATATTTTTGGGAAAAAACATCTTCACTTACTGTTCCCTACATTTTGAAAGCTATTCTTTGTAGTGAGACAACCCCTTTAAAGGAGTCTGAGAAGTAACAATAAATATCGTAAATGCAAAAAGAAAAGCCATACTGGGGCAGATTTATTAATTCTTACAGTGCTTGTCCAATTCTCTATGCAGTATGAGTTCAATCAGGAAAAAAGACCTATATACTTCAGCAGTGTAAAATTCAAGCCCAAGATAGAATCTTTAACCCCTTCCAAATTTTATTTTTTTTGTTGTTTTGTCAGCAGGATTCCTCCCAAAAAGCCCTACATTTTGGCATGTCGACTGTGGGGTAGAAGGTTTGGGGGGGCCCACACAGTCACCATGGGAAACTAACCAGGTACCTGTGGAGTTTACTCTGATTCCGCCTGTTTAACCCTTTTTTATGTTTCAGTCATAGTGACCCCAACTTTTTAGGGGTTTGACAGAGGGAGGGGACCCTTTGTCCCCCATCAGTACCCCTTTCTTTAATCACAGCATACTGAGGTTTTCCAAAAGCCTCATAATGGCCTCCAGGCTTTGATATCAGCAGGCCAGATTGTGCCCAGAGAAAGGATCTGAAGGCTGGTTGACACTTGGCATGATTAATTGCAATACAGTCATGCACAATTGCTCAGCTATATTTGGAACTTGCATAAAAATAGTGGGGAGGACAGCAGCAAGTCTTTCAGCTTATTAGAAGAAGAAAATTAGCCAGCACAGAGATTGATATAGTTTAAAAGCCATTGAAAAATGGATGTTTCCATCAAGTTGTAAGGAAACTACTTCAATATAAAGAAAAAGCAAGTAGTTGGAAATATAAGTGAAGGGAATGTTGTTACTTTCCTTATCCAGAGTTTTAGAAATTAGCCTTATCCCTTTTTTTTAGTAAAGGGTTTAAAACCCATCTGTGCTCTTTTATTGAGGCAAGCTAAACCCTCACCTTTTCTTCATTACTCCTATGCAGTGTTTGATTAGATCGGTTTTAGTTAGATGTTTAACATTTTCTTTGTAACACAAAAAGTTAATGGGGCACATTTGCTATGGAAATTGCCCCACAATTCGTGGCAAGATTTTGTTATACATAAAAAAAAAAAAGTTACAATGATTAAAACTGATTGTTTCCTTTAAAAAAATTTTCCCCCCCCCCCAATTTAAAAAATTTTCCATATTGAAAAATTTTTTAATTTTTCCTTCTATCTTACTTTTATTTTCAAGATTTTTTTAATTTTTGCTTCAGGGCTTTTTATTAAAATTTTTTTTGTTAACTTTTAATTTTTTAAAAAACTTATAAAAAAAATTTATGTTTTTCTTCCCCTTTTTTGGGTGAATTTTCTCTATGTATTGTAGTTAAAAAATACAACAAAACTGCAGTGTTTGAATTCAGCTTAAAATATCTTTATCTTTGTTTGTGTCGCCCATACGCTCTAATAGATTGTAAGCTTATGACAGGGCCCCCCAACCCTTTTGGTCTCATGTGTAAGTACCTTTTAATGTGAAAGTTGTTTTAACATACCCTATAAATTGTAAGTTGGTGTAAATGTGGCACTTATGTAAAAATTTTTTTTAAAATGACCCGCACAGTGAAAAAACTCTGCTGCACCTATTCCCACTCTATGCCTTTTCTGCCATAATGCGTGTGCACCACACCTGATTTAAAAGTAGCACTTAAAGGGAAAGCACAATTAAATGATTTAATTAACACAGTTCCCTCATAGAAGTCTAGTTTGAAAATGAAATGCCATAACTGGAATGAAGACTGACACAAGGCTGAATTATATACCGAAGGTTGTTACATTCAGGATACACCCCGCATAGAGTTTCCTTCCACAAAACTGAAGTTTGAGAATAGAATGCCAGGGTTGCAGTTAAGACTTGGTTCACACCTGCATCAGAAGTTCTGTCCAGAAGGTCTGTCACTGTTTTGTTGCAAATGATGGGGGGGGGGGGAAAGCGCAGCGGGTTGTGTTTTTTTTTTTTTAAATCTAAATGATGGATGCCGTGGCAGAAAAACCCCCAGCCCTTTTTAATCAAAAGTTCCTTGTCACTGTTGGTGTCCTTTGTGAAACGGATCTTTTTATGTCCATCTGCACCTCCAGCGATGGAGCCTTCGACACAGATGTGAACCAAGACTAAGGCTTAGTGCACACTGTGTTTGACCATCCATCAAAATGTATTGTTTTTTTAAAGATTGG
>JAODAL010019450.1:0-71993 GCA_025379985.1 Phyllomedusa bahiana | reverse complement strand
TTTAGCAGAGGTCGTGACATCGCCCTCTCCGGGGCCCCATACACAGTGGGGTTAGCAGGGGTGCAGTGAATCCGTCTGCTCCGGGCCCATACACAGTGGGTTTTGGAGGTGCAGTGACATCGTCTCTCCGGGCCCCATACACAGTAGGTTAGCAAGATGCAGTGACATCCGTCGTTTCCCCCGGGGGCCCCATACACAGTAGGGTTAGCAGAGGTGTAGTCTCTGGGGCAGTGCTGGGAGCTGCGGGAGAGCGAAGAAATATCCCGGATTTATTGCAATCGTCGCCCATTAATTGCATAACGCAGAAAATAGTGACACTACAATGCGCCCCCTTCTGATCGCTGCCTCTTCTTTCGATGAATGATTGTGCGGTTGGGCCCCTGGGGGCCCCTGATCTCCACCCGGCGGGTGGATTTTATTGTATGTGGCCCAAACCGTTCTGCCACTGACACAAGATGCCATTATCCTCGGATTATCATCAGATACAATGTTGCATTTGTGGGCGGGACCTATGGGGAGGTCATAGAATTTGGAGTCTCACTCCATATTGTCTATTAGGGTAAGTGCACCTACTACAAAGGGGTCACCTCAAGAGCTGAAATCAGAGCGCAGCAGATGATAAAGAGGGCTCCCGGCAAAGACCAACAGAAAAACCCCTGTCAGATTTTAGTATTTTTGCTACAGAACATGGACCATGTGAGGAAGAAAAGGAAACTGCAGGTTATTGCACAGCCTGGGATCTTCTGGGTGGAGTCAGCCTTTAAGCTCCTCTTAGGACTAGAAGGTGTCACACGGCAGCAGGTTCCGGGTGTTACATTGTCGGGTGTGACCCTGTTTGTTGGGAGAGGTGGAGGCCCCGTGATGTAATAATCTACTCCAATCATTATAAGATGTCAGATCTGCAATCATCATCCTTATCCTGTCACATAAACTAGGAGATTTACGTCTTCCTAAAGGGGAACTCCACCTGGAATAAGCTTCTGCAGGCTCCAATAGACACAATGAAACCCCCGGACCCCCGGGGCACCAACCTACCCAGTACTGAAAAAACAGTGATAACATTGTACAACATGCACTCCTCTGTACATCTCTTCTCTGGTCTGCCTCATACGTTTCCATCGCGGACCTTATCGTCGGGCTCACCCGTGCTTCCGGGTTTTCATAGCAGAAGCCAAAACGCAGATAGACGACACAATGGAGGAGAGGTATGTAATGCTCTACTACAAGGAGGCCGAAGACAATCCGCTGAGCTGCTGTATCTAATCCTTCCTTTTGTTGACCCCAAAGGTTATCCAAGGCTGTGTCTACACGGCATAGAAAAACGATCGTATTTTCGGAGGGTTTAGGATTCTTAAAACCGCTGAAAATATAATGGTTCAGCAGCCCATAGACTTTAACAGAAAAAAATGACCTGTATTCTGCACCAGTAGATTTTTCTCTGCTCTTTTTCTGGCGCTGACGGATTTAGGAACATGTTGTATAATCTGCCGGCGCTATGAGTTGAATTATAGGGCCACGAAAAAAAATTAGAACCGACCGTGGTTTTTGCGCAAAACGGGATAAAAAACGCGTTCGTGCAACGGACAAATAGGTCGACTTCAGCTTTTTTTTCCCATGCTGTGCTACGTAATAACTAAACGGTCCCGTGTGAAAATCTCTGAAGCCATTCCCGTAAAAATTATATAAAGATATATTATTATAACACATAATTCTTGGTGGGATCATTTTTTGTTTTTGCCTGTGGACTCTAAAAGACCTTCCATCATTAGCTGTGGAGTCTCGGAGGTGTCTTCCATCAATAGCCGTGGACCCACAGTGCCCTTTCCATCAATAAACCCTGGGCTCTGGGGGTGTCTTCCCTCATTAGCTTTGGAAATTCGGAGTATCTTCCGTCATTTGCTGGACTCCGAGGGGGCTTCCATCATTAGCTGTGGACCTTGGAGGTGTCCCTTTCCCTCATTTGCGTGGCCCTTGGGGGGTGTCTTCCATCATACTGTGGATCTCGGGGGTCTCCCCCTCATAAACTGGACCTCGGGGTTTTTTCCCCTCATAGCTTGGACTCCGAAGTTTTTTTCCTCATTACTGTGGACCCCGGGGGTTCTTCCTCATTAGCTGGACTCTCGGGGTGTTTCCATATTTTCTGTGGAAAACTCTCGGGGGTCTTCCCCATTACTGGAAATCGGGGGTTCTCCCCTCATAACTTGGACTCTCGAGGGTTTTCCATCATTGCTGTGGACCTTTTTTTGGGAATTTTTTATCATAAAATGTGGACTCCGAGGTGTCTTTCCCTTAAAATGTGGGCTCTCAATTTTTTCATATTAGCTGTGCCTCGGGGTTTTTTTTCCATCATTAGCTGTGGACTCTTGGAGGTGTCTTCCCTCATTACTTGGGCTCGGGGGTGCTTCCATCTTAGCTGTGGACTCTTGAGGGATTTCCATCTTACGGGACTCTTGGAGGGTCTTCCATCATTAGCTGTGGACTCTTGAGGGGTCTTCCATATTACTTGGACTCTTTTTGGGTGTCTTCCCTCATTACTGGGCTCTCGAGTTCTTCCTCATTACTGTGGACTCTCAGAGGGTTTTTCCATAAAATGTGGACTCCCAAGGGTCTTCCAACATTAGTGTGGGCTCCGGGGTGTCTTTTCCCCATTACTTGGACTCCCGAGTTTCTTTAATCCTTTTGGGCTCTCCGAGGTATCTTCCATCTTAGCTGTGGACTCTAAATTATCTTCCCCATTAGCTGTGGACTCTCCGATTTTTTTTTTCCCTATTACTTTGACTTCAGGGTTCTTTCCCCCTATTAGCTTGGGCTCTCGGGGGTGTCTTCCATATTAGCTGTGGGCTCTGGGGTTTCTTCCCTCATTACTTGGGCTCCCCCGGGTATCTTCCTCATTACGGGACTCCCGGGTATCTTCCATCTTAGCTGTGGACTCTCCAAAGGATTTTCCCCATGCTGTGGACTCTGAGGTGCTTCCCTCATTAGCTTTGGATTTTAAATATCTTTCCCTCATTTGCTTTTGACTCTCGAGGGGTTTTTCTAGCTGTGGTTTTCGGGTTCTTCCATCATTACTGTGGACCTGGAGGTCTTCCATATTACTGTGGACTCTCGGAGGTTCTTCCCTCATTAGCTTGGGGCCTTGGAGGGATTTCCCCTCATTACTGTGACTCTGGGGGGTTTTTCCATCATTAGCTGTGGACTCTCCAGGTTCTTCCATATTAGCTGTGGGCTCTCCGGGATCTTCCATCATTAGCTTGGGGCTCCCGAGGTTTCTTTCCCTATTATGTGGACTTCAGTGTCTTTCCATCATTAGCTTTTGGATTTTCAAAGGGTTTTTCCATCATTAGCTTTGACTCTCAGAGTTTTTTCACTGTGGACTCTCGGAGGTCTTTCCCTCATTAGCTTGGGCTCTCGAGGGGTCTTCCATATTTTGGGGGGCTCTCGGATGTCTTCCACATTAGCTGTGGACCGGGGGTTCTTCCACATTAGCTTGGCCTTTGGAGGTTTCTTCCATCATTTGCTGTGATCCAAATTCTTCCTCATTTGCTTTTGACTCGAAATGTCTCCATCATTTGCTGTGGGCTCCGAAGGGGTCTTCCTATTATGTACTTTTGTGTCTTCCATCATTTGCTGTGTACCCGGGGGTTCCCCTTTCCCTCATGTGCTTGACCGCGGGGGTATCTTTTCCTCAATACTTGACTCTCGAGGTATCTTCCATCATTACTGTGGGCTCTTGGGGGTATCTTTCACATAAGTGTGGACCTCAGAGGGGTCCCCTTGCATGAACTTGGGCTCTCAAGGTTTATTCCATGATTAGCTGTGGACTCTCAAGGGTTTCTTCCATTATTAGCTGTGGGCCTCGGGGGTGTCTTTTCCATCTTTTTCTGTGGGCTCCTTTGGGTCTTCCCTCATACTTTTGGACTCTCGTGGGGATCTCCCCCCCATTAGCTTGGGCTCTTGAGTGTTTCCATCATTACTGTGGACTCGGAGGTGTCCCATCTTTTGCTGTGGACTCTGGGGTTCTTCATCATAACGTGGACTCTCAGAGGGGTCTTCAAATTTTGTGTGGGCTTCTGGTGTCTTCCCTCTTAGGGGATTCCGGTGGTCCTTCCACATTAGCGGGCCTCGGAGTTCTTCCCTCATTACTGTGGACCCGAGGTTCTTCCACCCTTTGCTGTGGACTCCTCTAGGTTCTTTTTATCATTAGCTTGACTTCCGATATTCCATCATTTGCGTGGGCCTTGAGGTTCTTTTTTTTATAACGGACTCTCGAGGTGTCTTCATTAAACTGTGACTTCAATTTTTCCATATTTGTTGGGCTTCAAGGGTTTCCTCATTAGCTTGGGCTCCGGGGGTGTCTTCCCTCATTAGTTGGACTCGCGGAGGGGGTTTTTCCATAATTTTCTGTGACTCTCGGAGGTTCTTCCTCATTAGCTGTGGACCCCCTCGAGGTTCTTCCATAAGCTTGTACTCTCGGGGTTTTCTTATCTTTTTTAAAATTTTTTTTGGGACCCCTCGGGGGTGTCTTTCCCTCATTAGCTGTGGACTCTGAGGTGTTTCCCTCATTAGCGTGGCTCTCAGGGTACTTCCATCATACTTGGACTCTCGGGGTCTTCCACATTAGCTGTGGGCTCTGAGGTTTTCCATCATTACTTGGGCTCTGAGGGGTCCTTCCATCATTACTGGGACTCTGAGGTTCCCACATTACGTGGACTCCGAGGGTCTTCCCTTTTAGCTTTGACTCTCCCAAGGTATCTTCCATCTTTTTCTTTGGACTCTAATACTTCATCATTACTTGGACTCTCCGGGGGTTTCTTCCATCATTAGCTGTGGCTTTCCGAGGGATCTTCCATCATTAGCGTGGACCTGAGGTTCTTCCATCTTAGCTGTTGACTCTGAGGTGTCTTCCCTCATTAGCTTTTGCTCTCAAAGGGTTTTTTAGCTGTAAATCTTGGGTGTCTTTCCCCAAAATTGACTCTGAGTTTTTCCATATTATTACCCTCAACCCTCCCTTTCCCTCATTACTGTGGACTCTCAAAGTTCTTCCATCTAGTGTGGACTCTCAAGGTTTTTCCCAGCTGTGGACTCTTGGAGGTCTTCCACATAACTTAACTCTTGAGTTCTTCCATCATTTTGACCCTCCAGGGCTTCCATCATTACTGTGGACTCTCAGAAAATATTTCCATCATACTTGGACTCTCGAGGTTCTTCCACTGTTGGGTCTTTAGTGCTTCCACATAACGTGACCTTGGGTTCTTCCAAAAAAACGGTCGGTTCCTTTTTTTGCCGTGCTCCACAATTAAATCTTTGCCCCAGATTATACCCATTTTTCCTAAACCGAAACCCAAAAACTTTCACTTTCGGAGGTATCTTTACTTAGCTGTGGACTCTCAAGGGTTTCTTCCATTTTAAACTGTGGAACTCAAATTTTTCCATATTAGCTGGGACCCTCTGGGTTTTCTTTTATTAGCGTGACTCCCGGAGGTGTCTTCCACATTAGCTGGGACTCTTGGGTGTCTTTCCCTTTAGCTGGGACTCTCGGGGGCTTTCCATCATTACTGTGGACTCTCGGGGTCTTTCATCATTAGCTGTGACCTCGGGGGTGTCCATCATTTGCTGTGGACCTCGGAAATCTTCCATCATTGGCTGTGGACTTTGGGGTCTTCCCTTTTTCTGTGACTCTCGAGTTCTTTTATTAGCTGTGGGCTCCGGGGTGTCTTTTTTTTGGCTGTGGACTCTCAGCATTGTCTTTTGTTATTGGCTGTGGACTCTCAGTGGTGTCTTTTGTTGTTGGCTGTGGACTCTCAGCGGTGTATTTTGTTGTTGGCTGTGGCCTTTCACCAGTGTCTTTGGTTCTTGGCTGTGGACTCTCGGCGGAGTCTTTTGTTGTTGGTTTGCAGTAAGCAGATGTGACACTGGAGCCTTTGACGGTTTCAGACCATGTTGTTTCTAGAGTGTCGGAGGTTTATGGCTATTGATGTTTTATGACACTTTCCAGTGCTGTGAATCATTTTTATGGTGCTGATCCTCTCTCGTCGCCTCCGGTGATGTTGTGGTGGAAGGTGCAGCAGTCAGAGGGTTAAATCTTTCTTGAATAATGAATGATGAGTACAGAACTCTGAAGGGCAAAGTTGGCTGCGGACTCTCCGTGGTGTCTTCGTTCATTGTGGTTTTTTTGGGCGGGACGCTCCATGGATTTCCTTTCTTTGTTGGCTGGGGGACTTTCCCCGGGGGTCCTTTCATTTTTGGGCTCGACTCTCCGTGGTTTCTTTAAAATGTTGGCGGGCAGACTCTCCGTGGTGTCTTTCATTGTTGGCTGCGGACTCTCCGTGGTGTCTTTCATTGTTGGCTGCGGACTCTCCGTGGGGTTTTTTTCATTTTTTTGGCGGCGGCCCTTTTCCCTTTTGGGTCCTTTCATTTTTGGGCTGGGGATTTCCCCGGGGCGTCCTTTAAATTGTTGGCTGGGACCTCCGGGCGTTTTTTCCATTTTTTGGTGCGGACTCTCCGGGGTGTCTTTCATTGTTGGCTGGGGGGACTCAAGCGGAAATCTTTAAATTGTTGGCTGCGGACTTCCCTGGTTTTCCTTTAATTTTTGGGCCCTGCGGACTCTCCGTGGTGTCTTTCATTGTTGGCTGCGGACTCTCCGTGGTGTCTTTCATTGTTGCCTGTGGACTTTTTCCCCTTGGGGTTTTTCGAGGGGAAAATTTTTAAATTTCATAAATTAGATTGGATCTAGTGAAATCTTCTATGGTTGGCTGTGAACTTTGACTGTTGTCGTCCATTGTTGAATGTTGACTCTCATGGTGTCTTTCATTGTTAGTTGTGGACTGTCAGCATTGTCTTCAATTAGAAGCTGTGGAGTCTCTGAGGTACCTTCCATCCTTAGCTAGGGACTCTCAAAGGTTTCTTCCTTTCATTGGGCTGTGGATTTCCCCCAGCGTGTTTTCCCGTTTTGTTTGGGGGACTCTCATCATGTTTTCCCTTTCATTAGCTGGGACTCCGGAAAAATTTTCCCTTTTTCATTAGCTGTGGCCCCCTCGGAGGTTTTCTTAGTTCATTACCCTGTGGATTCTCAAGGTATCTTCCTCTTTTGGCTTGGACTCTCAAAGGGAAACTTTCCTTAAATTAGCGGGGGACTTCTTTTTGGTTTTTTCCCTTTCATTTAGTTGTGGACTCTCAAAAGTGTTTTCCCTTTATTATCTGTGGACCCCTAAACAGTGCCCCTCCCATCTTAGCTGTGGGACTTGGGTGAGGTCTTCCATCTTTAAAGCTGGGGGACTCTTAGCAGTGCCCTTCCATCTTTAAAGCTGGGGGAACCCCTCTTGGGAAAGGAAATTTTCCCAATCATAAGTTTGGTTTGTGGATTTTCCTCGGAAAAGGGTTACTTCCATCATAACCTTTGGGACTCTGGGCCCCGGGGGCCCCTTTCCCATCATTAGCTTTGGACTCTAAAAAGGGTGTTTTTCCATTTCGTTCCCGGACTCTCGGAGGGGGTTTTTCCATATTAGCTGTGGACTCCCCGGGGTGTTTTTCCTTTCATTAGTGTGGACTCTAAAAGTGTCTTCCATCTTTAAAAAAGTGGTCCCTCCAGCGGGTTTTTTCCGTCTTTGGGTTGGGGGGGTCTTGGAAAGGTTTCCCCGTCATTAGCGGGGGAAACCCCCAAAATGTATACCATCATTAACCCTGGGGGGATTTCGCGGAGGTGTCTTCCATCTTTAGCTGTGGACCCCCTTTTTTTTGGAAAAAGGTTTTTTTGGTGGGGGTCCCATCATTAGCTGTGGGAATTCAGGGGTGTTTCCCCATCATTAGCGGGGAACTTCGGGGGTATTTCCATCTTTAGCTGTGGATTTCTCGGAGGTTTTCTTCCATCATTAGCGTGGCCTCAGAAGGGGTCTTCCAAAATTTAAATGGGGGACTGTCATCAGTGTTTTTTCCAAATTTTTTAGCTGTGGCTCTCACCCGGGGGTCTTCCATCATTAGCTGTGCCCAAAAGGGATGTTTTCCCCATCATTAGCTGTGGACCCCAGCAGTGTTTTCCCCATCATTGCTGGGGACTCCCGCATTTTCTTCCTTTCCTTTTCTGTGGACTCTGGCAGTGTTTTTCCTAAATTAGCTGTGGATGCTCAGAGGTATTTTCCCAAAATTAAATTAGCTGTGGACTCTTGGAGGTGATTTCCCCATCATTACTGTGGATTTAGGAGGTGTCTTTCCATAAATTAGCTTGGCCCTCTTGAAGGTGTTTTCCTAATTAGCTGTGGATTTTCACCCAGTGTCTTCCCAATCTTTAGTTTGTGGACTCTCGGAGGTGTCTTCCACCCATTAGTTTGGGGACTTTCAAAAGTGTTTTAAATAATTAGAATGTGGATTTGCCCTTCAGTGTTTTCCCATCATTACTGGGGACTCTCGGTGGGGCCCTTCCATCATTAGCTGGGACTTTTGGGTTGGGGTTCTTCCATCATTAGCTAGGGGACTTCAGCAGGGGTCTTCCATCATTAGCTTGGACTCTCGCAGTGTTTTTCCTTTTTCCCCAAAACCCTTCCAAAATTTTTTAGAGTGGATTTCTCGCGTGTCTTCCATTTGTCAGTTGGGGACTGTCGGAGGGTCTTTTTTCACCAAGCTTTTTTTAGTAAGCAAAATGGACACTGGAGCCTTTGAAGGGTTTTCAGACAATGTATTTTAAAGAGCCCCTCAGAGGTTTAGGGGCAGGGGGAAGTTTTAGGATTTTTTTCCAGTGATTTTTAAAAAAATTTTTTCCCGGTGTTGTTTCCCCATTTGTTGCCCTGCGGTGATGTTTGGGGGAAAAGGTGCGGCTGTAAGAGCTTTAAAAATCTTGATTAATAATGTTGTGACAGAACTTGGAGGGGAAGCGGGCCCTGCGGACCCCTCGGGGAAAACCTTCTAAAATTAGGTTGGACACCCCGTGGTGTCCCCCCTTGTTTGTTGGTTTTTGGGAAAGTGTCCCCCTTTATTCACCCTTCAGGACGTTCGGGGTTTGTTTTGGGCTGCAAAACTCTTGTGGCATCTTTCATCATTAACTGTGGACTCTCGGTGGCATCTTCCATCATTAGCTGTGGACTCTCGGTGGCATCTTCCAATCTTTTAGCTGTGGCCTTCAAAAAGTGTTTCCTTTCATTACCCTGGGGGCCCTTTTTGGGCATCTTTCATCATTACTGTGGCCCTCTTAGTGGGATCTTCTTTTAATTAGCTTGGACCTTAGGGGGATTTTTCAAATTAGCTGGGGGCTCTTGTGGAATTTTTTTCTTAAATTACTTTGGACTCTTGTGGCATTTTCCCATCTTTAGCTGTGGACTTTGTGGCACTTTCATTTTAGCTGGGGGAATCCCGGTTGAGGCCCTTTTTTTTCTTTAGCTGGGGAAATTTTGGGGAAACTTTCATCATTGCGGGTGGACTTTTGGTGGTTTCTTTCTCATTACAGTGCCCCTTTTTGGGGGGACATGCCCTAAAAACTGTTTGGGTTTCTAAGACTTTTTTTGTTGCCCATAGAAACCCCCAATCAAGCCCCCCTTTTCCTTTTTTCCCCAGACCTCTATTTGAGTTTGGACGGGGGGAACCTGTTTGGTTGGGTTTTGGGGCAACAAAAAAGCCCCTTAAAGCCAAGCCCTTTTTTTCGGGGAAAAGTCCCCCTTGGTGTCTTACATTTGTAAGTTGCGGACTCTTGTAGGATCTTCCATCATTAGCTGTGGACTCTCAGTGGGATCTCCCAGTGTTAGCTGTGGACTTCGCAAGGGCCCTTAAAAAAATTTGGGCCTGTGCATTTTTGTGGTGCTTCAACTTTGGGACTGTGGGCTTCTCAGCATTGTCTTCCATCATTGGGTGGGGAACTTCTCACGGGTTGTCTTCCACATTAGCTTGGCCCTTTTAAAGCATGCCCTTTCCTTTCATTAGCTGTGGACCCAGGTTCTTCCTTATTAGCTGTGGACTCTCGGGGGGGTTTTCCCCATAAATTAGCTGGGGGACCCCCCGTGGGCCCTTCCCATAAATTATTTTGGGACTCTAAAGGGGGTGTTCTTTTTTCCATTTAGCTGGGAACCCCCTCAAAGGTGTCTTCCTTTCATTAGCGTGGTCTCTCAGCGGTGTCTTCCTTCTTGGTTGTGTATTTTTGGAAGGTTTCTGTCATTGGCTGGGAACTCCAGAAAGTTTCTTCGTCTTTAGCTGTGGACATTAAAAGGGTTTGGCCCTTCTATCATTAGCTGAGGACTCTCAAAGGTGTCTTCCATTGTCATTTTGGGGAAACTCTGGGAAAGTGTTTTCCCCAATCTTTTTATTTGGGGACCACTCAAAGGGGGTCTTTCCCAATCATTAGCTGTGGTCTCTCAGCGGTGTCTTCCGTCATTGGTTGTGTACTCTTGGCAAGGTCTTCTGTCATTGGCTGGGGAACTTCACAGTGTCTTCCGCCCAATTACTGGGGACTCTAGCAATGTTTTCCCAAACATTAGTGTGGACTTTTGGGGAGGTGTCCTCCATATTAGCTGGGGACCTCAGCAATTTTTTTTCCCATCATTAGCTGGGGAAACTTCCCCCAAAGCAATTAATGCTTCCATCATTGGGCTGGGACTCCAGAGGTTCTTCCTCATTGGGTTTTGGACTCTCGGAGGTGTTTTAAATCATTAGCTGGGGGACTCTCAAAAAGGACTTCCATTTTAGGGGTTTTACTTTCCTTTCGGGAAGGGTGTCCCCATCTTTAAACCCGGGGGACTTCAAAGTGTTTTTCCATAATTTTAAGTGTGGATTTCCCCAAAAGTGTTTTTCCCTTTAATTACTGTGGATTTCCGGGCCCCAATTTTGGTCCAAATTTCCACCCTTTTAGCTGGGGGGATTTCTCGGGGGTGTTTTCCCCCATCATTAGCTGTGGACCCAGGGAAAAGGGGGATTCTATTCCCCCTCATTAGAGGGGGACTCTCGCAGTGTCCTTCCCAACATTTGCGCTGAAAGGGGATTGCTTTTAAGGGGATAAACCTTCCATCATTACAAGGGGGTATCCCCCTTAGGGGGTTTTTCACCTTCCTTTAAATTTGGGCTGGATTTTGTTTTCCATAAAGGGATTAGGTGTTTTCCAAAATTAGAAAGGAATTTTACGGGGAAACCCGGGGGGTCTTCCATCATTAGCGGGGGGACAATCGGGTTGTGCCCTTCCCATCATTACTGGGTTTTTCCACGTGTCTTCCATAAATTTGCTGTGGACTCCCGGGGTGTTTTTCCTTATAAAAAAATTAGTTTGGGGCCCTTCCAGGTGTTTTCCCATCTTTAGTTGAGGACCTAAAAGGTTTTTCCATTTAGGGGTTTACTCTGGGAGGTGCCCTTCCCAATCATTAGCTGGGGGGACTTTAAAGGTGTTTCCCATCTTTAAACTGTGGACTTCGGAGGTGTCTTCCATCATTAGCTGTGGCCCTCTCAAAAAGGTTCTTCCAAAATTAAAATTTTGGGGACTTTTCATTAGTGTTTTCCCAAATAAATTAGCTGTGGACCCTCGGGGGGGTCTTCCACCCATTAGCTGTGGACTCTCAGATGTGTCTTCCCATCAAAAGCTGTGGACTCTCAGAAAGGTGTCTTCCTTTTTAGCTGGGGGAACTAAAAGGGTGCCCTTCTATCTTTAGCGGAGGATTTCCCCAAAGGTGTCTTCAAATAAATTCCTGGGGACTCTCAAAGGTTTCTTCTATCTTAGCTGGGGGAAATCTCAAAGGGGGTTTTTCCATTGTCTTTTGGGGAACTTCGGAGGTGCCCTCCATCTTTTGCTGGGGGACTCTCAAAATGTGTTTTCCCCCATCATTGCGGGGGTCTCTCCAGAATGTCTTCCGCCCTTTGGGTTTTTTGGACTTTTGGGCAAGGTTTTTTCCCGTCTTTGGCTGTGGACTTCACAGGGGCCCTTCCGTCTTTAAACCTGGGGATTTCTCAGAAAGGGTTTTCCTAAATTAGCTGGGATTTGGGGAGGTGTCTTCCTTTATTACCCTGTGGACTTTTGGATATGCCCTTCCATCATTAGCTGTGGACTCTCAAGATTTTTCCCCATCTTTAGTGTGGACTCTCGGAGGTTTTTCCCAATTTTTTAGCTGTGGACTCTCAAAAGGTGCCCTTCCCTTTTTTGTGTGGAATTTTCAGTTTTCCCCTTTTTTTATTAATTTTAATGTGGATTTATCACAGTGCCCTTCCTTCATTAGCTGTGGACCTCAGGGGTGTTTTCCACATTAGCTGTGGCCCTCTCGGGGTGTTTTTCCATTTTTTAGCTGGGGAAATCCGGGGTTCCCCCATCATTAGCTGGGGAACTTTTGGGGGTGTCTTCCATCTTTAGTGTGGACTCTCGGAGGTGTTTCCATCATTAGCTGGGGGAAAAATTTTACCTTTAAAAATGGTGTCTATTCCCCATCATTAGCTGGGATTTGGGGGGGTTTTCTTCCATCATTAGTGTGGCCCTCCCCAAAAAGTTCTTCCATAATTTTTTGGGGAAACTTCAAGTGCCCTTTCCCAATTAATTACCCTGTGGAAATCTGGGTTTGGGGTTTCCCCCAATTAGCTGTGGACTCTCGGTAAAGTTTTCCCAATCATTAGCTGGGGAAACTCTCACAGTGTTTTCCCCATCATTAGTGGGGGACTTTCGGGGGTGCCTTCCTTTTGTCAGTTGGGGGAACTGTGGTAAATTTTTTTTCTTCACCCAAGCTTTTTGCATAACCCAGATTTGACATTTGGAAAGCCTTTGAAGGTTTCGACATTTTACTTTGAAGATTTCTCAGATTTTTTCGGCAGGTGAAGTTTTAATCTTTTTCCAGGGGATGTGAAAAATTAAATTTTTTTGGTTTTTTGTTTTCCCCATTTTTCCCTGGGGGGTAAATTTTTGTGGGGGAAAGGGGTGCGGCATTCAAAAGCGTTAAATTTTAAAATTAAGGAATGTTGTGTACAGAATTTGGGGAGCGGAGATTGGCTGGGGGACTCTGGCATCTTCTATACTTAGCTGGGGAACCCCGGGTGGTGCCCTCCCATTTTTTTTGTTGGTTTTTGGCCCCAGTGTTTTTCCATTGTCAGCTAAAGGACGCTCGGGGCCCTTGTGTTGGCTTGCGGGACTTTTTTGGGGCATCTTTCATCTTTAAAGCTGGGGACTCTCGGTGGTATCTTCCTTTAAATTAGCTGGGGACTCCCCAGAGGTGTTTTCCCCATAAATTAGCCTGGGGGGACTCCCCAGAGGTGTTTCCCCTCATTAGCTGGGGAAACTCGGGGTGCCCCTTCATTGCTGGGGACCCCCTCGGAGGGGTCCCCCCATCATTAGCTGGGGAAATTTCTCGGGGGTCTTCCTTCATTAGCTGTGGCCTCTCAGAGGTGTTTCCTTCATTAGCTGTGGAACCCCTTGGGGTCCTTTTTCATTAGCTGTGGACTCTCGGTGGGCCCTTCCCCACCCCTTTTAGTGGGGACTCTTGGGGTTTTTCCCATCATTAGCTTGGACCCCTGGGGGGGCTCTTTCATCATTAGCCAAGGGGACTTTTTCTTTTTGGGATTTTTTTCCCCATAAAATTAACCCCCTTTTTTGGGCTCTTTGGTGGGAAATCTTTCCATCAAAAAAACCCCTTGGACTTTTTTAGTGGGTGTTTTTCCCTTTTGTGTGGGATTTCTTGGGGGATTTTTCCTTAATTAGCTGTGGAAATTTTGGGGAAATTTTTTTACCCCAACCCCCCCCCCCCCCCCTTTTTGGGGGACTAATTTTCCCCCCCCCCAAAAATCTTCCAAAAATTAAAAGGCCTTTTTGGGGACTCTTGGGGCCAAATCTTTCATCATTAAGGTGTGGTCATTTTTAAAAAGGGTTTTACTTTTCTTTTCTTTTCCCCTGGGACCCCTTGTAATTCTATCATCTTAAGGTTTTTTTTGGGGATCCGGGGGGCTTTTTCCCTCATAATTTGGGGAAACTCTTTGGGCCCGGGGGGACCATTAATGAAAACCCGTTTGGGATCTTCTTCATTAGGTGGTTTTTTTGTGGGATTTATCTTTAGCTGTGGTCTTGTGGAATCTTTATCTTTTAGCTTGGACTCTTGTGGCATTTATATTAGCTGTGGACTCTTGTGTCATCTTTCATCATTAGCTGTGGACTCACGGTGAGGTCTTTCATCATTAGCTGTGGACTCTTGGGGCATCTTTCATCATTAGCTGTGGACTTTTGGTGGCATCTTTCATCATTACTGTGCACTCTTGGGGGGACATGTCTAAAAACTGTCTTGGTCTAAGACTTTTCTTGTTGCCCATGGCAACCAATCGGAGCGCCCCTTTCATTTTTCCAGAGCTCTATATGAGATGACAGCGTAATGCTGATTGCTTGCTATGGGCAACAAGAAAAGACTTAGACCAAGACAGTTTTCAGACATGTCCCCCTTGGTGTCTTCCATTTGTAAGTTGCGGACTCTTGTGGCATCTTCCTTCATTAGCTGTGGACTCTGTCTTCCATCTTTAGCCGGCCCTCTTACCTGAGGAGAGAGGATCCCACCATAGGTCTGTTTTGGGGATCATCTGTCTGGAGGATCTTCAATAATGCGCTGCATCATTGTAACGGTGTCGGTAAGTGATTATATGATAAACCTGCGGGTTTGTTCAGTTTTTATGTTCATTTAACCTCATAGGATTTTGCTAATCTCTATCTATCTGGACATGTGTGTTATTTTGAGTATGGTATGCTGTTGTCTGGGAACTGTTTCCTCTATGACACTTGTGGTATACTCATTGGCACATGTGAGGAGTGTATCCATTGCATGTTTAAAAGTCGGATGGTATGGATTCCTTATACCAGTGTTTATATTGAGAGTATGGTATTTTTTTGACTGGGAACAGTCTTTTTTATGACATTTGTGGTAGATTCATTGGTACATGTGAGGAGTGTATTCATTATATGTTTAAATACCGAATGGTATGGATTCCATATACCAGTGTTTCATAGATTATTAAGTTATTATCCCAGGATAGCTTTTGCCACATATACACACTTTTTTGAATTTCTAACCTGTCCTGATATATAGGAAATACCGTTTTGATCTGTGAGGAGAAAATTTGGGGTCCTTGCTTGGACAGTGTTATATATATATATACTCCAATTGACACGTTGCTGGAAACTTTTGCCGCATTTATTCTCTCTAGGGAGTTGAGTGGATACCATACCACCTTTTCCAATGTTTTCTTGATCTCCTTTGTTTATATATAAAGGGTTGCAGTGGACACCATACCACTGTCCTCTTTATCTTTGGTGGAATGACCATTAATCCTCCATATACTCGGTGAATCAACCGTTTAGACAAATTTTGTAGTATAGGACCTGAGTTTTCTAGGTCCTTGTTGCGGGTGTCCCTGCGACCCTCGTGTCGGGTCGCAGGCACACCCGCAACGCCGCAGCACCCCCTGCTGCGGCCGGTGCCGCAGCCCGATGCCGGGCCGCGGACACCCCGGGTGTCACGGGGACACTTACCCGTCCCGCTCCTGGTCCCGTCCCGGCGCGTGCTCCTGCTGCGGCCGGGTGCACGCGCGCCCTCTAGTGCCGCGCGCGCGGCACTGCCGGGAAATTTAAAGGACAGTGCGCCGGTGATTGGTTTTCACCCGGGGAAAGGTCCCTATTTTTGCCCTGCCCCTTCTCCAGCACATTGCCGAATCGATAGTGCCTTGTGCCTGGAGAGGAAGCGTTCTTAAGTATCTTGTTCCGTTACTGTGTACCGTACCTTCTGCCTCCGTCCTTGACCACAAAACCTTTGCCGCTGTCCTGACCTTCTGCCTGCCCCCGATACGGCCTGCTTCACGTTTTTTTGTACCCGCAACCCTGGGGCTGCCCCGCAAGAAGTCACTAGGGGTGCGACCTGGTTTAGCAATCCGCCGCAGCAAGCCCACCCGCTTTGCGGCGGGCTCTGGTAAAAAAAGGGACCTATTTAGACCCCTTCCCCCCTGGCGTGGTTACTTCATCGCTTGTGGTGGTCCAGTGGATCCACTACCACATCGAAAACGTTCGATTCCCTGGATCCCCCCCAAGGTGCCTCTCCGAGCGTCCCCGACTCACTACATGTGGCTCACAATCAAGCAGATCGCGCAGCAGCGCAACAGTAAAACCAACTGACTATTTTGGATGCAGCAGCCCCGGGCCACTCCAGCAAAAAGGGGCGGCCGTGGCTCAAGCGCAGCGTCTTTCCCGGGGACATCCGCTCCCCCAAAATCCGCTTGTCCATCCCGCGAAGTTTGGGGGGGTCAGGCCCTGCAGGGGGTTCATCACCAGTGTGCCCTCCACGTGGAACTTATGGGGGTTTTCCCGTCCGAGAAGCCAAAAGGGGCCCTTTCGTGGTCAGCCCTTATCCGGAAAAGCCCTGGCTGGGCGACGCCACTTTGGGCCGGGCGACCAAATCACGCGGACCGGGCGACATTCTTGCAGGGTCCCGGAGTCTTCGAGGACCCCGCCCGCCCTTTTTTTCTGCTAAAAAAAGTTTATTAAACCACGCGGGGAACTCCTCCGTTGGCGCTACGCCGTGCAAATTTCGCACCTTAGCCTCAAATTGGGTGGAATGACTGCGTTGTGCCCCCATTCAAGAAGGGCCCTCCGGCCCAGATCAAGGATGCCCTCCCACCCGGGACTCTCCCGTATTAAGGAGCTACCATTGGTAACCGCAAAACACCCGTTTCTGGAGAGAGGGGGGCTCCCCCGGGAAAACGGGCCCCGCTCAAACACGCGGTCCCCGTCTTGCGCCCCGTTTCAGCGCCCGCCCCTCCTCCCACCCTTGGAAGAGGCCTGCAAGTGGACAGTCCCCGCCTGTCTCCCGCAAGAGCTTGCCCGGGGCGTGAGGGAGTTTGTGTTCTATGCGCAGCCCCCGAACACTTCCGTAGGGGTTGCCCACTTCTTCGACAACGCCGGGAAACGCACCACCTGGTTTGTGGGAGAGGCGCCCCAAGGTGGGTAACCCCTCCCGGCTCATGTTGCCAGTTTGGTTAGTCCAATTTCCCGGAATCTCTTTCCGGGCGGCCTTTTCCGGGATTCGGATCGGCTGGGGCTTTTGGATCTTTTTTGGTCCCCAAGTATCGTTCTCGGTGGCCCGCCTAGCCACCCGGTCATCTCCTCCGTCAGTGGTAAAACTATTAAGGACCCCATCCACTAGGGGGACTAAACCAGTGGTCCTCAAATAGGAGCCCTGCACAGGGAAAGGACCCGTTTTTCGTGTTCCCCCTTCTTTCGGCGTTCTACGGGGGCCCCTTGGTTTCAGGCCCACGCCCCTATGCGGGATTGGAAGACGGGGTGAATTCTGGTTGGACCCGGGGACTGCCAGTTTTTGTCTTTCGGCACCCCCCCGGGTGGCCCCAGCCCTCCACAGTCCCTCCCAACCACTACCTGGTTTCCCGAACCCTTTCAGGACTTCCAAGATGTTTTTTCCGAGAGGCAAGCTGAGCACTTCCCCCTCATGGGCCCCATATGATTGCCCATAGCCCTGCTCCGGGCCCAGTCCCCCCCGGGGGTTGGGTCTCCCGCTTCCGTCCCCAAATCGGGCTATGTCGGGGCCTTGTAGAAGAAAATTACAAAAGGGTTTCACCCCGCAAATCTATTTCTCCGGCGGGTCCCGGATTTTTCTTTGTGGGGGAAGAAAGATGGACCCCTGAGACCGTGCTTGACTACGTGGTCAAAAATAAGCACCATCAAGAACCCCGGTACCCTTGCCGTTTCACGGAACTCTTTGCCTTTCCCCGGGGGGCCAAGGTTTTTCCCCAAATTTGGGTTTGCGGGGAGCAATAATCTCATCCCGGACCCGGGAAGGGACGAGTGAAGAGGGCCTTCAAAAACGTGAGGGGCACTTGGGTATCTGGTAATCCCCTTCGGCTTATGAACCTCGGCGTTTTCCAGGAATTTTAAAATACATTTTCAGAGACCCCCATTTTCCCTGTGTGTGGTTATTAGAGAATTCTGGTATTCTCACCCGATCGGGATCCCACCTTTACTGTGCGCCGGTCTGAGCCCTGCGCGAGAACCCTTCTATATTAAAAACGGGAAAAAGTGCCTATTTCCCCAGTCCACCTCCCGTTTCTTGGATACATTCTTGATAGGGTCTGCGGTGGACCCCACCAAACTCTCTGCCGTCCTCAGTGGCCCGCCCTTTTGGCCGGGGCTATACAACTTTTCCCGGGGTTTTCGCAAATTATTACCGACAATTCATCCCGCATTTTTTTAAACGTTGGTAGCCCCTATTGTGGGCCCTTAAAAAGAAACTTGCAACCCCCAAAGGGGCCCCTCCGGGTGCCGAAGAAGTTTTCCCAACAAAAGGGGCGTTTTTCGCCTCCGCACCGGTGTTATCCCGGCCAGATACCGATAAACCCTTCTTTTGGAAGTGGACGCCTCTCCGAGGACCCCGGACACTGTCCCCCAAAGGGGCCCAGGGCAAGCCCGGGACCTGGGGTTCTTTTCCGGGCCTCTCACCAGCAGAAAGAACTATACCTGGGGATCGGGAATTTTAGCCATTAAGTTGCCTAGAAGAATGGCGCCCTCCGGAGGGTGCTCCTTCCCCCCGTAAAATTCTTCCTGCCCAAAAAACCCCTCTCATCCCCGACAGCACACGTCTGAATCCCGAAAGCGAAAATGGTCCCTTTTTTCTTTGCCCGCTTCAACTAAAATTTTCCACTTCCGCCCGGCAGAGAAAAACCCTCAAGGGATGCCTTTCCCGTGCCCCGTTGTTAGTGGGGAGGAAAGGCGGCCCCCAAAATATTGTACCCCCGGAATCGATGTCTTGGTCCCGTAACCTAAAAGGGGTCCCCCCCAGGGAAGGTTTGCCCCCCTGCGCTCGGTTGAGGGTCAAAAGGGGGGTCATTTTCCCCCCTTTTTGCGGGGCCACCCTGGGGTTCGAAGGTCTTGTTCGTTGATTTCCCCCCGGTTCTACTGGTGGCCGGGTCTCGTTAAATGAAAGGAGTTTGTGGGGGCCTGGGACCACCTGTGCCCCCAATAAGTCCCCTCGCCAAAAACCTGCGGGGGCTCTCCACCTCTGCCGGTGACTGCCTTGGAGGCCATATTTTCCATGGACTTCATAACTGACTTACCGCCTCTGAAGGTAATCGGTCATTTGGGTGTCATGCGTTTTTCCCAAAATGGCTATTTTTTGTTCCCCTTTCCCGGGCCTTCCTTTGCGCTCGGGTGCCAAAAATTTTTTTTTTAAACATTTTCCGTCTGCTGGGCTCCCTTACCATAGTCTCACCGGGGAGCCCGTTCGTCCGAGATTTTGGCGAGGCCTCTGCTCGCTCGCAAGTGGAATGGGCTTCCCTCTGCGTACCAACCCCAAAACCAATGGGCAAATGGGAGGGGGGAATCGGTCCTAGGTACTTTCTCCCCCAACCTTCATTCTGCCAAACAAGATGATTGGGGCCCGTCTACTACCTTGGCGGAATTTTCAAAAAATTCCCCGGGTCTGATTCCGCTGGGGAAAAAACCCCCTTCTCCTTGTCTTTGGTCGGGATCCCCGCCCCCCCCCTTCCTCTGCCTCTGCCTCCTCCCAGTCCCCCTGTGGCCCCGTCTGGTCCCTACCTCCACGTTGGAGGGAACACCCCAGTCCCTGCTTCAGGCCCCGGCCCGCATGGACCCCAAACGGCAAAAAAAGAAGACCCCTCCCCCTTTGTCCCGGGGGATAAGGTGTGGGTGTTTCCAAATATATCCGTTTTAAAGTCCCGCTACAAGCGGGGTCCCGTTTTAGGTCCCTTTAAGCAAAGGGCATTAATCTGTGGCCAAAAGTCCGGCTCCCTCCCACCCTGCGCATCCCCAAAACCTTCCTGTCTCCCCACTGAAGCCCGGGCACCCCTTTAACGCTTCTCTGGTCCCTGGTTCCCCCCTCCCGTAGCTGTTCCACCAATATTTTTGCCGTCAAAGAGATTTTGGGGGACTAAGCGGTTCGGGGAAAACGATTTTTTGGTGGACTGGAAGGGGGTTTTGGGCCCGGGGAAAAGGGCGTGGGAGCCGGAGGAAAACATCCGGATAGGGGCCTCTTTTCTAAATTTATGCAGGCCAAAGGGGGAGGTAAGGGGGGGGGTATTTGGGGTGTCCCTGCGACCCTGTGTGGGTCGCGGACACCCCAAAGCCGCACACCCCCCGGGCGGCCGGGCCGGGGCCCCATGCTCGGGCCCCGGGGGCACCCGGGGTCACGGGGCACTTACCCGTCCCCCTCCTGGGCCCGTCCTGGCGGGCTCCCTGGGGCCGGGTGCACGCGCGCCCTCTAGTGCCGCCGGGGCACTGCCCGGGAAAATTTAAAGGGGCGTGCGCCGGGGTTTTTATTGGGTTTTCCCCGGGCACGGTCCTATTTTACCCTGCCTCTTCCCGCACATTGCCCAATCGATAGTGCTTTTGCCTGGAGAGGAAGCGTTCTTAAGTATCTTTTTTCCCTTACTGTGTACCGTCCTTCTTTTCCCCCCCTTGACCAGAACTTTGCCCCCGTCTGACCCTTTGCCCGTCCCCCACTACGAGCCCCGCTTCCGATTTTGTACCACGCAAAAAAACCCCGGCTGCCACCGCAAGCAAGTCCGTCAGGGGGAGCGACCTGGTACAATCCGCCCCAGCAAGTCATCCCGCTTTGCGGCGGGCTTTTGGTGAAAACCGGCCCACTTTTACTCCGTTCCCCGGCGTGGCTTAATCATCGCTTGTGGTGGTCCAGTGGATCCTCTACCACATCCGTAACGTCCTTTATCTATTCTGGACCATTTTGCCCCCCCCCTTTTATTTTTCATTTAAGTCCCCCCCATGAGTGTTTTGGGGCATAGAAACGTCGGGACTTTTTTGTGTTAGGGCTTTATATATATAGGGTGTATTTCCCGGGCAGGGCCGCCTTTTTCGGGCGCACCCCGTGTGTCTTTAGGGTGAGCTAGAATTTTTGTAGGATTATTTATATGTTATTTTTCTTTTTTCTTTTTCTCCTCATTTTTTTTAGAGATTATCATTAAAAGTGAAGTTTTAATACATGACTTTTGTTGGTTAGGATATTGGATTTTTCATGTATATTATTGGGGAATTTTTCTAAACACTTATATTCCCTTATTGTCGTAGTTTCATCTTTAGCTTTGAACCCATTTTGTCTTCCATCACTTACTGAACTCTCAGAGATGACTCCTATCATTAGCTGTGGACTCTTGTTGTGTGTTCCATTGTTGGCTGTAGTCTCTCGGCGGTGTCTTCCATCATTAGCTGTGGACTCTCAGAAGTGTCTTCCATCATTAGCTGTGGACTCTCAGCAGTGTCTTCCATCATTAGCTGTGGACTCTCGCAGTGTCTTCCATCATTAGCTGTGGACTCTCAGCAATGTCTTCCATCATTAGCTGTGGACTCTCATCAGTGTCTTCTATCATTGGCTGTGTACTCTCAGTAGTGTTTTTCCATCATTAGCTGTGGACTCTCAGAAGTATCTTCCATCATCAGCTGTGGACTCTCAGAAGTGTCTTCCATAATTAGATGTGGACTGTCATTAGTGTCTTCCATCATTAGCTGTGGACTCTCGGAGGTGTCTTCCATCATTAGCTGTGGACTCTTGGAGGTGTCTTCCATCATTAGCTGTGGACTCTCAGAGGTGTCTTCCATCATTAGCTGTGGACTCTCGGAGGTGTCTTCCATCATTAGCTGTGGACTCTCGGAGGTGTCTTCCATCATTAGCTGTGGACTCTCAGAGGTATCTTCCATCATTAGCTGTGGACTCTCGGAGGTGTCTTCCATCATTAGCTGTGGACTCTCGCGGTGTCTTCCATTAGTAGCTGTGGACTCTTGGAGGTGTCCTCCATCATTAGCTGTGGACTCTCTGCAGTGTCTTCCATAATTAGCTTTGGACTCTCAGCAGTATCTTCCATCGTTAGCTGTGGACTCGCAGAGGTATCTTCCATCATTACCTGTGGACTCTCGAACTGTCTTCCATTGTCAGTTGCGGACTGTCGTGACGTCTTTCTTCAGCCAAGCATTTGTAGTAAGCAGATGTGACACTGGAGCCTTTGAAGGTTTCAGACAATGTACTTTGAAGAGTCTCAGAGGTTTACGGCAGGTGAAGTTTTACGACTCTTTCCAGTGATGTGTAAATAATTTTTACGGTGTTGATTCCCAGTTGTTGCCTGCGGTGATGTTGTGGTGGAAGGTGCGGCAGTCAGAGCGTTAAATCTTGATTAATGAATGTTGTGTACAGAACTCTGGAGCGGAGAGCTGGCTGCGGACTCTCGTGACATCTTCTATACTTAGCTGTGGACACTCGTGGTGTCTCCCATTCTTGTTTGTTGGTTCTTGGCAGTGTCTTCCTTTGTCAGCTCAGGACGTTCGTGGTTGTGTTGGCTGCAGACTCTTTTGGCATCTTTCATCATTAGCTGTGGACTCTCGGTGGTATCTTCCATCATTACTGTGCACTCTTTGGGGGACATGTCTGAAAACTGTCTTGGTCTAAGACTTTTCTTGTTGCCCATAGCAACCAATCAGAGCGCCCCTTCCATTTTTCCAGAGCTCTATATGAGATGACAGGGGAACGCTGATTGGTTGGTATGGGCAACAAGAAAAGTCTTAGACCAAGACAGTTTTCAGAAATGTCCCCCTTGGTGTCTTCCATTTGTAAGTTGCGGACTCTTGTGGCATCTTATATCTTTAGTTTTGAACCCATTTTGTCTTCCATCACTTACTGAACTCTCAGAGGTGTCTTCATCATTAGCTGTGGACTCTCAGAGGTATCTTCCGTCATTAGCTGTGGACTCTTGTGGTGTCTTCTATCATTCTCTGTAGACTCTCGGTGGCATCTTTCATAATTAGCTGTAGACTCTCGGTGGCATCTTTCATCATTACTGTGCACTCTTGGTGTCTTCCATTTGTAAGCTAATGAGCGTCTCTCATTCTTGCTCCATCTCCTCCCCCCAGCCACTCTCTGTTGGTGTCCCCCAAGGGTCAGTCCTGGGTCCACTACTCTTCTCTATCTACACCCTTGGCCTCGGTCAGCTCATAGCCTCACATGGCTTTCATTACCACCTGTATGCTGATGATACCCAACTCTACATCTCTGGCCCAGATGTCACTTCTCTACTCTCCGGATCCCTGACTGTCTGTCCTCCATTTCCTCCTTCTTCTCATCACGTCTCCTAAAACTAAATGTGGAGAAAACAGAACTCATTCATCTTTCCACCATCCAACTCTACCCTGCCCCTGATCTCTCTATTACAGTCAACGGCTCTACACTTTCACCGGTCCCACAAGTCCGCTGTCTTGGGGTAATCCTAGACTCTGCTTTATCTTTCAAACCACACATCCAAACCCTCACCTCTGCCTGCCGCCTCCACCTGAAAAACATCTCTCGCATCCGCTCATTCCTCGGCTATAACACTACAAAAATGCTGTCCATGC
This sequence comes from Phyllomedusa bahiana, assembly GCA_025379985.1. Taxonomy (NCBI): domain Eukaryota; kingdom Metazoa; phylum Chordata; class Amphibia; order Anura; family Hylidae; genus Phyllomedusa; species Phyllomedusa bahiana. Next base: position 48,667 of record JAODAL010019450.1, on the reverse strand, counting down.
CCTTGTCATCTCCCGCCTAGACTACTGCAACATCCTTCTCAGTGGCCTCCAGCTAGCACCTCGCTCCCTCCAATCCATCTTAACTCTGCTGCCCGTCTTATCAACTCTCTACTCGCTACTCCTCTGCCTCTCCCCTCTGCCAATCCCTTCACTGGCTTCCCATTGCCCAGCGAATTCATTTCAAGCTACTAACCATGACCTACAAGGCTCTCCATGACCTCACCCCTCCATACATCTCTGCCCTAATTTCCAAATATCTCCCCCCACGCACTCTCCGCTCCTCACAGGACCTTCTCCTCTGCTCTCCCCTTATCAGCTCCTCACACAACCGTCTCCAAGACTTCTCCCGTGCTTCACCCACACTCTGGAACTCACTGCCCCAACACATCAGACTCTCCTCCACTTTCACCAGCTTCAAAAGCAACCTGAAAACCCATTTCTTCAGGCTTGCCTATAACCTTCACTAAACTTGTCACTACTTCCTCCACAGACATGTCTGCCCCTCACCTCCTCGCGGGTAGGGTCCTCTCTCCCTCTGTCGTGCCAATTGTCATTATCCCTTATCACTGTACTCGTTTGACTTATGTAATGTATGTAACCCCCTCGAATGTACAGCGCCCTGGAATCAATGGCGCTTTAAAATAAATAATAATAATAATAATAAGCTGTGGACTCTTGTGGCATCTTCCATAATTAGTTGTTGACTCTGTCTTCCATCTTTAGTTTTGAACACATTATGTCTTCCATCATTAGCTGTGGACTCTCAGTGGCATCTTTCATAATTAGCTGTGGACTCTCGGTGGCATCTTTCCTCATTACTGTGCACTCTTGGTGTCTTCCATAATTAGTTGTGGACTCTGTCTTCCATCTTTAGTTTTGAACACATTATGTCTTCCATCATAAGCTGCGGAATCTTGGTGGTGTCTTCTACCATTAGTTGTGGGCTCTCAGAGATGTCTCCTATCATTAGCTGTGGATTTTCCTCGTGGTTTTTGAGTAACTTTCTTCTGCTGTTCGGACTCCTCTGACCAGTGTCTTCCATTTTGTCTAAGTTAGGTGGTGTCTTCCATCATTTGCTGCAGATTCTCATGGTATTTTCCATTATTAACCGTGGACCTTTGCCAGTGTCTTTCATCATTAACTTGGAACTCTCGGAAGTGTCTTCCATCATTAGCTGTGGTTTCTCAGTGGGGTCTTCCATCATCAGTTATTGACTCTTGGAGTTGTCATCCATCATTACCTCTGGACTCTCAGCAGTGTCTTCCATCATTAGCTGTGGACTCTCAGAGGTATGTTCAATCATTAGCTGTGGACTCTCACAGTTGTCTTCCATAATTAGCTGTAGACTCTCGTGGTGTCTTCCATCATTAGCTGTGGACTCTCGGAGGTATCTTCCAATCATTAGCTATGGACTCCCGGTGGGGTCTTCCATCATTAGCTGTGGACTCTCGGAGGTATCTTCCATCATTAGCTGTGGACTCTCGTGGTGTCTTTCATCATTAGCTGTGGACTCTCATCAGTGTCTTCCATCATTAGCTGTGGCCTCCGGAGGTATCTTCCATCATTACCTGTGGACTCTCGAACTGTCTTCCATTGTCAGTTGCGGACTCTCGCGATGTCTTCCATTGCAATTGTTGTGGACTCTCGTGGTGTCCTTTATCATTAGCTGTGGACTCTCAGAAGTGTCTACCATCATGAGCTGTGGACTCTCGCGGTATCTTCCATCATTAGCTGTGGATTCTCGGTAGGGTCTTCCACCATTAGCTGTGGACTCTCAGCAGTGTCTTCCATCATTAGCTGTGGACTCTCGGAGGTGGCTTCCATCACTAGCTGTGGACTCTCGGAGGTGCCTTCCATCATAAGTTTTGGACTTTCATCTGTGCCTTCCATCATTAGCTTTGGACTCTCAGTGGGGTCTTCCGTCATTAGCTGTGGACTCTCAGCAGTATCTTCCATCATTAGCTGTGGACTGTCGGTGGGTTCCTCCATCATTAACTGTGGACTCTCGCGGTATCTTCCATCATTAGCTGTGGACTCTCACGATATCTTCCATCAATAGCTGTGGACTCTCGGAGGTATCTTCCATCATTAGCTGTGGACTCTTGGAGGTATCTTTCATCATAAGCTGTGGACCCTCGAGGTGTCTTGCATGTAAGCTGTGGACTCTCGGTCAGGGGTTTTTCCATCATTAGCTGTGGACTCTCGGTGGGTTCTTCCAATCATTAGCTGTGGACTCTCGGTGAGGTCTTCCATCATTAACTGTGGACTCTCGGTGAGGTCTTCCATCATTAGCTGTGGACTCTCGGTGAGGTCTTCCATCATTAGCTGTGGACTCTTGGAGGTGTCTTCCATCATTAGCTGTGGACTCTCGGAGGTGTCTTCCATCATTAGCTGTGGACTCTTGAAGGTGTGTTCCATCATTAGCTGTGGACTCTCAGCAGTGTCTTCCATCATTAGCTGTGGACTCTCAGCAGTGCCCTTCCCCCATCATTAGCTGTGGACTCTCGGAGGTTCTTCATCATACTGTGGACTCTCGGTGGGTTCCATTTCCCACCATCATTAGCTGTGGACTCACGGTGAGGTCTTTCATCATTAGCTGTGGACTTTTCTCGGTGAGGTTCTTCCATCATTAGCTGTGGACTCTCTTTGGTTCTTCCATATCATATAGCTGTGGGGCTCTCGGTGAGGTCTTCCATCATTACTGTGGACTCTCGGTGAGGTCTTCCCCATCAATTAGCTGTGGGACTCTCGGTGAGGTCTTCCATGATTAGCTGTGGAATCTCAAGGATTTCTTCCATCATTAGCTGCGGACCCTCTGAGGTATCTTTTATCAATAGCTGTGGACTCTCGGAGGTATCTTCCATCATTAGCTGTGGACTCTTGTGGCATCTTTCATCATTAGCTGTGGACTCTCGGTGGGGTCTTCCATCATTAGCTGTGGACTCTCAGAGGTGTCTTCCATCATTAGCTGTGGACTCTCAAGGGTTTATTCCATCATTAGCTGTGGACTCTCGGTGGGATCTTCCATCATTAGCTGTGGACTCTCGAAGGTGGCTTCCATCATTAGCTGTGGACTCTCAGGGGTTTTTCCATCATTAGCTGTGGACTCTCGGTGGGATCTTCCATCATTAGCTGTGGACTCTCGGGGGGGTCTTCCATCATGAGCTGTGGACTCTCGGAGGTGTCTTCCATCATTAGCTGTGGACTCTCGGAGGTGTCTTCCATCATTAGCTGTGGACTCTCAGCAGTGTCTTCCATCATTAGCTGTGGACTCTCAGCAGTGTCTTCCATCATTAGCTGTGGACTCTCGGAGGTATCTTCCATCATTAGCTGTGGACTCTCGGTGGATTCTTCCATCATTAACTGTGGACTCTCGTTGGGATCTTCCATCATTAGCTGTGGACTCTCGGTGGTGTCTTCCATCATGTAGCTATGGACTCGCGGAGGTATCTTCCATCATTAGCTGTGGACTCTCGGAGGTATCTTCCATCATTAGCTGTGGACTCTCGAAGGTATCTTCCATCATTAGCTGTGGACTCTCGGTGAGTTCTTCCTTCATTAGCTGTGGACTCTCAGAAGTGTCTTCCATCATTATCTGTGGACTCTCAGCAGTGTCTTCCATCATTAGCTGTGGACTCTCGGTGAGGTCTTCCATCATTAGCTGTGGACTCTCGGTGAGGTCTTCCATCATTAGCTGTGGACTCTCGGTGAGGTATACCATCATTAGCTGTGGACTCTCGGTGGGTTCTTGCATCATTAGCTGTGGACGCTCAGGGTTTTTTCCATCATGAGCTGTGGACTCTCGGTGAGGTCTTCCAATCATTCGCTGTGGACTCTCGGGTGGTTCTTCCTATTATTGGCTGTGGAGGTTCGGGGGGGTTTTCCATCATTAGCTATGGACTCTCGGTGATGTCTCCATCATTAGCAGTGGACTCTCGGTGGATTTTTCCATCATTAGATGTGGACTCTTGTGGTGTTTTCCATTGTCAGTTGCAGACTCTCGTGATGTCTTCCATAAACCAAGTATTTATAGTAAGCAGATGTGACACAGGAGTCTTTGAAGGTCTCAGACAATGTACTTTGTAGAGTCTCCGAGGTTCAGGTGAAATTTTCTGACACTTCCAGTGATGTGTAAATCATTTTCATGGTGTTGATTATCAGTTGTCACCTCGGGGGATGCTGTGGTGAAAGGTGCGGCAGTCAGAGCGTTAATGCTGTGTACAGAACTCTGGAGGCTTCAACATCTCCAGCAGACCCTCGACACAATGTACCAAGAACGCTGTGGGTCTCGGTTGTCTGACCCTGGCACACGTGTGTCTCCTTCACCCGCAGCAGAGCCAGCCTCACTTTATTATTTGTGGCCTAAAGTCTCATTAACAAATCTACAGAATCTTCCAGTGACTAAAAGGGCACCCCCTACAGAACCCGCACAGTCCTAATCCCACCATATAGGGGAGTGCGGTGCCCCCTACAGAGCCTGTTCCTTAACTGATCCACCATATAGGGGAGTGCGGTGCCCCCTACAGAGCCTGCTCAGACCTAATCCCACCATATAGGGGAGTGCGGCGTCCCCTACAGAACCTGCTCAGTCCTGATTCCACCACATAATGGAGTGCGGGTGCCTCCTACAAAACCTGCTCAGACCTAATCTCACCGTATAGTGGAGTGCGGCTTCCCCTACAGAACCTACTCAGACCTCATCCCACCACATAGTGGAGTGCGGCGCCCCCTACAGACCCTGCTCAGACCTGATCCCACTGTATAGTGGAGTGCGGCGTCCCCTACAGAACCTGCTCAGACCTAATCCCACCAAATAGTGGAGTGCGGCGTCCCCTACAGAACCTGCTCAGACCTGATCCCACCACATAGTGGAGTGCGGCGTCCCCTACAGAACCAGCTCAGACCAGATCCCACCAAATAGTGGAGTGCGCCGTCCCCTACACAACCTGCTCAGACCTCATCCCACCACATAGTTGAGTGCGGCGTCCCCTACAGTACCTGCTCAGACCTGATCCCACCCTATAGTGGAGTGCGGCGTCCCCTACAGAACCTACTGAGACCTGATCCCACCACATAGTGGAGTGCGGCGTCCCCTTCAGAGCCTGCTCAGACCCATCCCATAATAGTGGAGTGCGGCGTCCCCTACAGAACCTGCTCAGACCTGATGCCACCTCATAGTGGAGTGCGGCACCCGCTACAGAACCTGCCCAGACCTAATCCCACCACAAAGTGGAGTGCGGCGTCCCCTTCAGAGCCTGCTCAGACCTCATCCCACCACATAGTGGAGTGCGGCGTCTCCTTCAGTGCCTGCTCAGATCTCATCCCACCACATAGTGGAGTGCGGCTCCCCCTACAGAACCTACTCATGACCTGATCCCACCATATAGTGGAGTGTGGCGTCCCCTGCAGACCTGCTCAGACCTGATCCCCCCCATATAGTGGAGTGTGCGTCCCAACCTACCAGAACCTCATCCCACCACATAGTGGAGTGCGGCGTCCCCTTCAGAACCTGCTCAGACCTGATCCCACCACATAGGGGAGTGCGGCGTCCCCTACAGAACCTGCTCAGACCTGATCCCACCACATAATGGAGTGCGGGTACCTCCTACAAAACCTGCTCAGTTCTGATCCAACCATATAGTGGAGTGCGGCGTCCCCTACAGAGCCTGCTCCGACCTCATCCCACCACATAGTGGAGTGCGGCGTCCCCTACAGAACCTACTCAGACCTCATCCCACCACATAGTGGAGTGCGGCGTCCCCTTCAGTGCCTGCTCAGACCTCATCCCACCACATAGTGGAGTGCGGCGCTCCCTACAGAACCTGCTCAGATCTGATCCCACCATATAGTGGAGTGCGGCGTCCCCTTCAGAGCCTGCTCAGACCTTATCCCACCACATAGTGGAGTGCGGCGTCCCCTACAGAACCTGCTCAGACCTCATCCCACCACATAGTGGAGTGCGGCGTCCCCTTCAGAACCTGCTCAGACCTCATCCCACCAAATATTGGAGTGCGGCGTCCCCTACAGGACCTGCTCAGTCCGGATCCCACCATATAGTGGAGTGCGGCGTCCCCTACAGAACCTGCTCAGACCTCATCCCACCACATAGTGGAGTGCGGCGCCCCCTACAGACCTGCTCCGACCTCATCCCCACCACAAAAGTGGATGCGGCGTCCCCTACAGAACCTACTCAGACCTCATCCCACCACATAGTGGAGTGCGGCGGCCCCTCCCCAAAAAAAAGCTACCCCCCTGTTAGCCCCCTTCTCTGAACCTAATCCCACCACATAGTGGAGTGCGGCGCTCCCTACAGAACCTGCTCAGATCTGATCCCACCATATAGTGGAGTGCGGCGTCCCCTACAGAACCTGCTCAGATCTGATCCCACCATATAGTGGAGTGCGGCGACCCCTACAGAACCTGCTCAGACCTCATCCCACCACATAGTGGAGTGCGGCTGCCCCTACAGAACCTGCTCAGACCTGATCCCACCCTATAGTGGAGTGCGGCGTCCCCTTCAGAGCCTGCTCAGACCTGATCCCACCATATAGTGGAGTGCGGCGTCCCCTCACTGACTGATCCCAGTGCACACAACGTCCTGGTGACACATATTAGGTGTGATGATCCCGGAGACTCAGGAGCGTCAGGTTATCCCCATCACTAAAGCCTCCGAAATAAAAGAGACCCAACCCTGTGACTGCGGATTATCATCTTAGCACGGCAACCTCTGCATGTCAGGTGTAAGGCAGAGGGCGACAGAAGGCTTAGATACACCAATGGTGGAGAGTGCGGTGTTCCTCTCTGAGCTAATATACATGTTAGGCTGAGATACATGGCTCAGCGGAGAGTATCACAAATGATAGGCTTAGATACAGCAGCATAGCAATAACATCAGATACATGGCTCAGCCGGGAGTATCACAAATGATAGGCTTAGCAACAGCATTAGATACATAGCTCAGCAGGCAAAATCACAAGTGATGGACAGTATCACACGTGATAGGCTTAGATACATGGTTGAGCCATTAGAATCACACGTCATAGGATTAGATACTGCAATTCAGCAGCCAGTATCACACATGATAGGATTAGATTCACAGCTCAGCAGACAGTATCACACAGGATGGGATTAGATACACAGCTCAGCAGACAGTATCACACAGGATGGGATTAGATACACAGCTCAGCAGACAGTATAACACAGGATGGGATTATAGCATACACAGACATCCCGCAGACGGTTAATCACAACAAGATAGGGTTAGATTACACAGCTCAGCAGACAGTATCCACAGATAGGATAATAAAGAGGAATTAAAAATACATTTGCCCCCAGCAGCAGAAACAAAGGTAGTACACACCAGAATAAAATAGGATTAGATACACAGCTCAGCAGACAGTATCACACAAGGATAGTATTAGATAACACGGCCCTCAGCAGACAGTATCACACAGAATAGGATTAGATACACAGCGCACAGCCCAGAGACAGTCATCAACAAAAAAGGATGGATTAGATACACAGCTCAGCAGACGGTAAACACACAGGATAAGGATTATACACAGCTCAGCAACGTCACACAATAGTTTACCGCCACAACAGTAAAGGAATTAGATACACAGCTCAGCAGGACGGTAATATCAAAAAAGGAGAGGGTGTGTATATGTATACACAAAAAAAGGACTCATGCATAATATAAAACATCAAGGATAGGAATATAGATATACCAGCTCAGCACAACCCCCGGTGTCAGCAAACAAGGATAGGGGGGAAAAATTGGCATTAACCCACAGCCCCCAAAGCAAAAGACATTTGAGTATCATACAATATAAGGTAAAATAGATTATATCCCAAAGGCTCAGCCCCAAACAGTATCACACAGGATAGGATTAGATACACAGCTCAGCAGACAGTATCACACAGGATAGGATTAGATACACAGCTCAGCAGACAGTATCACACAGGATAGGATTAGATACACAGCTCAGCAGACAGTATCACACAGGATAGGATTAGATACACAGCTCCAGCAGTACTCAGGTAAATTAAACACACCAGCGATCAGGATGAGATACACAGCTCATACTGACACATCTTATTCTTTAACTACAGATCTGGCTTCTCCAGCAGAAGAATTAGCGCCTTCCTGGTGGTGGGTGCTGGTACTGCAGGGCTAACAGGGGCTCTCACACTTTTGCAATACACTGTTAAAGCTTAATACCCAGGTGCTCTGCACGGGTGATCGGAATGATGAGGTGGAAGTTTATAAAAAGTTTACTTTTATTGACTAATACATACACACGGACTACGCGTTTCATGTTAGAGCCAAAACTTCCTCAAACCGGTCACTGGCGTTCACTTTAAATAGCGGTAAATATCGTGGGCTCTGGAGATTGTACAAGCGTCAAAGGTTAAGTACAACAACCAGAATTTGAACAAATATACTCACTTTCCATCTGTATTATTGCTCTGGAACAATACATGAGATTACACAAGTCGTTACATTGATGCTCAGAGGGGAATTGATTCTACCCCTTTGTTTAGATTGAAAGGTTTAATGCAACCAGACTTCTACATCCAACACATCGGGCACCGGGAGGACCATGGTCTATAAGTGCTATGGTAATTGGGTTTGTCTCACCTCTCTGGCTCTCTGCACTCTGTCTCCTTTTTTAGGGTGTCCACATAGTCTTGCATACAGTGGGGGGATCGCGCTGCCTACCTACGGTTTGTCACAAGAACTCTCTCTGAGGTCTGTAACAAAGTAACTTTTGTAGTTGAGGAACTTTGAAATGCTTGTTTGTAACATTGGATTTAAATGTATCAGTGTCACGAATTGTATCACAACAAAGGCAGTTCACAGATTGACAGGAAGTCCCGCCCTTTCATCCAGCATTGATGGAGGCTAAGGGTCCACCCACTTGACAAAGGACAAAATGCTGATTCTGAAGACTAAGGGTACATTCACATGATGTAATTATGGGTCATATTTCGGTGTGTAATTGTGCTGCAATACACTCTGCCATAGAGAGCTATGAATTACCTCCGTCTTCCCTGAACGCTGGGTGAAAGTAGTGACATGTCGCTTCTTCCCAGCATTTACGCGCCGGGGATAATAAAAGTGACTGAGGCTGCCCCCTCCTCCCTGGGCGCTTTAATATGTGCCGCAATACGCCGTGTGAACATACCCTTAGGATACTGCCTCACACTGTCACGTAGAACACATTTTTCTGATGAAGCGCTGGTGTGCGGCGTGAAACGCGTCATGTGTGTGTTTTAATTGCTTTTATATTTTGTGAAGGTTACAATCCTTTAAATTTTTTTATTTGCAAAATAAATTATCTTTATTTTAAATTACTTTGTTGCCTCATTTGAGGTTCCTTCTTGCCACGAGCGCTGGGTTGAGATTTGTTTTCTTCTTGTCTTCTGATCTACACATCCATGCTGCCGGAGCGGCTTTGGAATCGAGAACCCGCGGCTGCCGGCTCAGACAGAGAGCCTCCTGTATGCGCTTAAGAGAGTTGTGCCTCTACATTAGCAGCACAACTCCATAAGATGAGCAATACTGCCACTTATTCTATTTGCTTCTGTTTTACGTTACTTTCACTATTGTGTTTTTTCTTCTTTTTCACTGTCATGTACAAAAAATACAGGTCGGATTCTAATATAGAATAGTATTGTTTATGGAAAGTTTTTGGGGACGGTTTCTAGCCACGGTTTGCGGATTCATCCGTTCCCCTTAACCATTGAACAGTACATTATAAAGAGCATATCCAGCCTCACCCAAAAGAATTCAGGAGATGCACAGACTAAGAAACGGATTTTAGCGGCAAAATCCATAATAAACGGGTTTTAGCGGCAAAATTAGTGGCAAAATCTGTAAAGAAACGGATTTCAGCGGCAAAATCCGTAAAGAAAAGGGTTTTAGCGGCAAACTTTGTAATAAACGGGTTTTAGCTGCAAAATCCGTAAGAAAGGGTTTTAGCGGCAGAATCCATAAAAACCCGGATTTCAGCGGCAAAATCTGTAATAACCGGGTTTTAGTGGCAAAATCTGTAAAGAAAGGATTCTTAGCGGCAAAAGCGAGAGAACTTTATTAGCATAAAAATCTTGAATTGCGCAAAAATCATCAGCGATAAAATAATGATCACTTTATTAGAAACGAGGACACATTGGACACTTGTCTGCAGATTCGATAAAGTGTATCCACCCGACTCTGCTGCTCCTCTGGGCTCCACAATCATGGCTCCCTGTACCTGCAGACTCTAGAGCAGAGCTGAGGTCACAGCAGGGATGGGATGGGAAGGCTCTAAGCTGAAGATATTCAGACTGGAATCGTCTCAAGTTTCTTATCCACAGTGTTTACTTCACAGCAGTTTCCTGTGTGTCCTGCAATTCACACAGTACAGAGCTGCCTCTGAAGAGCAAGAAGGGCGCGATAGAAGGGCGCCCTCAAAGTTATTACTGTCTATGGGAAATATTCTAGTACTGTGATTGGTTGGCGGGAAGAGGGGCTCGTCCTACTTAGCCAATCAGCGGGTGAGCTACCTTCTCATAGAGTTCTATGGGGAACAGAAATGCAGAGCGAGCTCTGTTTGTGATTGGCTAAGTTAAAAGAGGCGCCGTTATTTGGGCCAATGGGAGAGCGAGCGACGTTCTTATGGGTTTTCTAATGCAATTTATAATAAAACTGTACATTGCCGAAATCAAATGATAAGACTCACGAAGTTGGACCGATCTGTATATAAAATGATCAATAATATGGGGGGTAACGAAAAAAAAAAATTTAATTCAATAAATTCATTTGTTTTTTCTTTATTTTCGTTATCACCCATTTCTTTTTGATCATTGGCTAACGAAAAAAAAGAAATAAAAATGAATTTATTGAATTTAAAAATTTTTTTTCGTTACCCCCATATTATTGTTCATTTTATATAGAGATTTCTGCCATGTACAGTTTTATTACAGATTGCATTAGAAAACCCATAAGAGCGTCGCTCGCTCTCCCATTGGCCCAAATAACGGCGCCTCTTTTAACTTTAGCCAATCACAGAGCTCGCTCTGCATTTCTTTTCCCCATCGAACTCTATGAGAAAGTAGCTCACCCGCTGATTGGCTAAGCAGGGACGAAGCCCCTCTTCCCCCCAACCAATCACAGTACTAGAATATTTCCCATAGACAGTAATAACTTTTAGGACGCCCTTCTATCGCACCCTTCTTGCTCTTCAGAGGCAGCTCTGTACTGTGTGAATTGCAGGACACACAGGAAACTGCTGTGAAGTAAACACTGTGGATAAGAAACTTGAGACGATGCCAGTCAGAATATCTTCAGCCTAGTGCCTTGCCAGCCCATCCCTGCTGTGACCTCAGCGCTGCTCTAGTGTCTGCAGGGACTGGGAGCCATGTTTGTGGAGCCGAGCGGAGCAGCAGAGTCGGGTGGATACACTTTATCGAATCTGCAGACAAGTGTCCAATGTGTCCTCGTTTCTAATAAAGTGATCATTATTTTATCGTTGACGTTTTTTGCGCAATTCAAGATTTTTATGCTAATAAAGTTCTCTCGCTTTTGCCGCTAAGAATCTTTTCTTTACGGATTTTGCCGCTAAAACCCGGTTATTACGGATTTTGCTGCTAAAACACGTTTCTTTACGAAGTTTGCCGCTGAAATCCGTTTCTTATGGATTTTGCTACTAAAATCCGGGTTTTTACGGATTCTGCCGCTAAAACCCTTTCTTACAGATTTTGCCGCTAAAACCCATTTATTACGAATTTTGCCGCTGAAATCTGTTTCTTACGGACTTTGCCACTAAAATCCAGGTTTTTTACGGATTCTGACGCTAAAACCCGTTTATTATGGATTTTGCCGCTAAAATCCGTTTCTTTAAAGATTTTGCCGCTAAAATCTCTTCATTTTTGGATCTGTTTGCAGTGTTCCCTGTGCATCTCCTGAATTCTTATGGGTGAGGCTGGATTTGCGCTTTATAATGTACTGTTCAATGGTTAAGGGGAACGGATGAATCCGCAAACCGTGGCCAGAAACCGTCCCCAAAAACTTTACATAAACAAAACTATTCTATATTAGAATCCGACCTGTATTTTTTGTACATGACAGTGAAAAAGAAGATAAAACACAATAGTGAAAGTAGCGTAAAACAGAAGCAAATAGAATAAGTGGCAGTATTGCTCATCTTATGGAGTTGTGCTGCTAATGTAGAGAAAAGAAATGCAGAATGAGCGCTGTTTGTGATTGGCTAAGTTAAAAGAGGCGCGGTTATTTGGGCCAATGGGAGAGCGAGCGACGCTCTTATGGGTTTTCTAATGCAATCTAGAATAAAACTGTACATGGCCAAAATCAAATGATAAGACTCACGAAGTTGTCCCGATGTGTATATAAAATGATCAATAATATGGGGGTAACGAAAAAAAAATATTCAATAAACTCATTTGTATTTCTTTATTTTCGTTGCACCCATACTATTGATCATTGGCTAACGAAAATAAAGAAATAAAAATGAATTTATTGAATTAATATTTGTTTTCGTTACCCCCATATTATTATTGATCATTTTATATCGAGATTTCGGGCATGTACAGTTTTATTACAGATTGCATTAGAAAACCCATAAGAGCGTCGCTCGCTCTCCCATTGGCCCAAATAACCGCGCCTCTTTTAACTTAGCCAATCACAAACAGAGCTCGCTCTGCATTTCTTTTCCCCATAGAACTCTATGAGATAAGTAGCTCACCTGCTGATTGGCTAAGCCGGACGAGCCCCTCTTCTCCCAACCAATCACAGTACTAGAATATTTCCCATAGACAGTAATAACTTTTAGGGCGCCCTTCTATCGCGCCCTTCTTGCTCCACTCAAAATAGACGCACTACATATGATTGGTGGATTCATATCTGCCGCCTGGGCTCAACCAACATCTTTTCTGTTTTTTTACTTTTTTTTGAACTTCCTGCTTTGAATTTTATTGGGCAATACTTCTCCTGGTTATAATGGGTCCCTGTCGTCCCCACTTGATTGGCGGGCCGCCCTGAGCTCAACCAATCAGCCTTTTGCTTTTTCTGTATTTGACTGTTGTTTACATGTATTTAAACTTCCCTAGGTTTAAATTTGATTGGTCAATACTTCTCCATAGGTTATAATGGGTCCCTGTCGCTCCTACTCTGATTGGCTGGTTTCTGCCGACCAATGAGAAGCGCTTACAGAATTTGAATTACTTTATTTCCCGGCAATTTTCTATATCCTAATTCCTAATGTTGCGCCGGTCTTGATTTTTTGTTAGTGATTTTATTTATGTATTTTTTTAGAAGGTTTCAGCTCTTTTTCAGATGTTTTACACCTAATAAAAACGTTTTTTGGATTCATACTCCATGCCGCACGGCGCTGAGAGCTGAGATTGATTTCTTTAGCGATCTTATATATTTTCCCTTTGATTTTAAATGATCCACTTTTTCACGACATTTATTCGCTTTTAGACAGCTTTGATTTTTCACTTTATTCATTCATTCATTCATTCATTTGAAAGACAACTCTTTTTGCTCTTCACTAACATCTTTAATGATTTCTCGCTGTTTTCCAGCCTGTCTCGAATCGTAATACATGTTAGGCGCAGTCCCGCACTGCTCCTCACACTCTGGCGAGGCGCAGGGAACTTTTCACCACATGTATGAGCGCAGCTCCTCGGGCGGTGAATCTTAGGCGCAGTCCCGCACTTTGCACCGCATGTATGAGCGCACCTCGGGCGCCGACATACATGAGGCGCAGCTTTCGCTTGAAATCGGACGAAAACGTGTGCTCCGACGCGGCGAGATTCATACATGTCGCCCATTGTCTCACTCCAGGGATTGCTGCTTTTTATGTTAAAGATCTTGCAAAAACAGTCACTTTGCAATATGTGTCCATTAACAGTGTCCTACCTATTCCTAGATATCCCCTCTTGTATGGGCTGCATCAGCTACTCAGGTCGCTATAGCTAAAGACCTGTATAATCTCTCCTCATAGGCTGCCAGCACTGGTTGCTATAGCTACAGACCTGTGTGATCTCTCCTGATAGGCTGCCAGCACCTGTCGCTATAGCTACAGACCTGTGTGATCTCTCCTGATAGCCTGCCAGCACTGGTCACTATAGCTACAGACCTGCGTGATCTTCCTGAAGGCTGCAGCACAAGTCACTATAGTGCTACAGCACTATTCAATCCCTCTGTATGGGCTGCCAGCATCGGTCGCTATAGCTACAGACCTGTTCCATCTCTCCTGATAGGCATGCCAGCACTGGTCGCTATAGCTACAGACCTGTTCATCTCTCCTGATATGCTGCCAGCACTTATTGCTATAGCTACAGACCTGTATAATCTCTCCCGATAGGCTGTCAGCACTGGTTGCTATAGCTACAGACCTATATAATCTCTCCCGATAGGCTGCCAGCACTGGTCACTATAGCTACAGACCTGTTATATCTCTCCTGATAGGCTGCCAGCACTTATTGCTTAGCTACAGACCTGTATAATCTCTCCTGATAGGCTGCCAGCACTGGTTGCTATAGCTACAGACCTGTTCTCTCGCTCCTGATAGGCTGCCAGCACTGGTCACTATACCTACAGACCTGTGTGATCTCTCCTGATAGGCTGCCAGCGCTGGTCACTATGGCTACAGACCTGTTCGGTCTCTCCTGATAGGCTGCCAGCACTGGTCACTATAGCTACAGACCTGTTTGATCTTTCCTGATAGGCTGCCAGCACTGGTTGCTATAGCTACAGACCTGGCTTCTACTGCAGCCTACTAGAACCCAGTAAATACACCCCTGAATTCAAAATGAAACCAAAAAATCAGGACTGAGGTAAGATGAATCGATGTAGTGAGACAACCCCTTTTAAATGTTTTTCTAATGATCCCCTGATGGTAATTACATTGTGTCACCGGCTGGTAGTTACTGTTAAAATAATTTTGTTTTTTGCTATAATTTTGCTTGTTCTTATTATCACTAATCGTTTTAGCTGATCCTGTTTGATTTACTTTTTTTTGCAGATTTTTCTTTGAACTTGTACGTTCTATTGTGGGATCCAACAAGGACAAGTATCAAGGTCACACCTGGCCCTCATGTGCACACAGCCGGCAGCGGGGTCCTGACCCCGGCTCTCCCCTGTACAGACACCGGAGAGGACACTGCGGCCTCTGCTCTGGTAACTGCTCTACCTGCTGCAATAATTCCAGGTGCGTGAAGAATTTCCATTTGAGCTGTTCCCCCCCGAGGCAAAAGTATCCTGTTTACTGTCACCTTGTGTAGAACTGACGTATGTCCAGCCAGTCACCGAAAAACCCCTCCCCCTGATATTTACCTGTAGATATACAGTTGTGCTCAAAAGTTTCCAGATGCTGGCAGAATTTTTGCTTTCTTGTCCTTTTTTCAGAGAATATGAATAATAACAGAAAAGCTTTTTTCCCGCTCATGGTTTGTGGTCGGGTGAAGTCATTTATTGTCAAACTACTGTGTTTTCTTTTTTAAAATCATAATGACAACTAAAAACATCCAAATGACCCTGATCAAAAGTTCTCATCCCCCAGTTGTTAATAGCGTGTATTGCCCCCTCTAACATCAATGACACCTGAAGTTCTTTTTGGTAGTTGTGGATGAGGCTCTGCCCGTTCTTCTTGGCCTCCAGTTCCTGTAAATTCTTGGGCTCTTGCATGAACTGCGCTTTGCTTGAGATCTCCCCAGAGCGGCTCAATGATTTTGAGGTCAGGAGACTGAGGTGGCTCCTCCAGATCCTTGTTCTGCTGTAGCCGATGACAGGTCGACTTGGCCTTGTGTTTTGGATCGTTGTCATGTTGGAGCATCCAAGTATGTCCCATGCACAGCTTCCGGGCTGAGGAGTGCAATTTGCCTCCAGTATTTGCTGCATTCATCTTTCCTTCAACTTTGACCAATTCTCCTGCGCCTTTGTAGCTCACACATCCCCAAAACCTCAGCGCTCCCCCTCGGTGCCTTACAGTAGGCATGGTCCTTTCATCATAGGCCTTGTTGACACCTCTCCAAATGTAACGTTTATGGTTGTGATTGGTCTCATCACTCCACATGACCTTGTTCCAGAAGTTTTGAGGCTCATTTCTGTGCTGTTTGCTGTATTGTAGGTGAGATACTTTGTGGCTTTCTTCTGGTGACTCGCCCATGCCGCCCATTCTTCTTCAGGTGCCTCCTTATTGTGCATCTTGTAGCAGCCGCACCGCGAGTGTTCAGAGAGCCCTGGATTTCAGCTGATATTACTTGTGGGTTTTGCTTTGCATCCTGAACAATTTTCCTGGCAGTTGTGGACGAAATTTTTGTTGTTCTACCTGACGGTGGTTTGGTTTTTACAGAGCCCCTGATTTTCCATTTGTTAATCACACTCTGAACACTGCTGACTGACATTATCAATTCCTTGGGTATCTTTTTGTGTCCCGTTCCTGTTTTATACCTTTTCCCGTAGATCCAGTGACAATTCTTTTGCTTTCCCCATGACTCACAATCCAGAACTGTCAGTGGCTGCATGACAGATGCAAGAGTCTGTCTGGATCCCAGAAACTCACTCAGCTTTTATGCACACACCCTGATTACAAACAGGTCACAGGTGAGGACGTTACCTTTAGTAGCCATTCAAACCCATTTGTGTCAACTTCTGTGCATGTTATGAGGCCAAAATCACAAGGGGATGGGAACTTTTGATCAGGGTCATTTGGATAATTTTTGTTGTCATTATAATTTAAAAAGAGAAAATACAATAGTTTGACAATAAATGGCTTCACCCGACCCCGAACCATGAGGGGGAAAAAAGGTTTTTTTGCACTTCATATTCCGACTTTCCCCGTACCCCCAATATGACCGGGAACCAAAACTCTACCGACCCCCAGATACTGCCGGGGAACCCAGATTCCTGTACCCCAGATACTGACCGGTAACCCCCCGACTCTACCGTACCCCCCGATACTGACCGGGAACCCCCGACTCACCGTCCCCAGATATGACCGTAAAACCAGACTCTACCTGTTTAAACCCCCCAGATACCGCCGTTTACCAAAAACCCAAATTCCTTACCCCCCCAAAATGACGTGAACCAAGACTCGCTTACCCCAGATACTACCGGGGAACCAAGATCTACCTGACCCCCAGAAAATGACCCCTGAACCCGCTCACCTGTACCCCCAGATACTGACCCGGGGAAACCCAGACTCTACTTCCCCCAATACTGACCGGTGAACCCGACTCTCCCCTTTCCCAGCATGTTATGAGGCCAAAATCACCAGGGGATGGGAACTTTTGATCAGGGTCATTTGGATAATTTTAGTTGTCATTATGATTTAAAAAGAGAAAATACAATAGTTTGACAATAAATGGCTTCACCCGACCACGAACCATGAGTGGAAAAAAGTTTTTGTGCTATCATTCATATTCCAGACTTTACCTGTACCCCCAGATACTGACCGGAGAACCCAGACTCTACCTGTACCCCCAGATACTGACCGGAGAACCCAGACTCTCCCTGTACCCCCAGATACTGACCGGTGAACCCAGACTCTACCTGTACCCCAGATACTGACCGGTGAACCCAGACTCTACCTGTACACCCAGATACTGACCCGTGAACCAAGACTCTACCTGTACCCCCCAGATACTGACCGGTGACCCCAGACTCTTCCTGTACCCCCCCAGATACTGACCGGTGAACCAAGACTCTGCCTGTACCCCAGATACTGACCGGTGAACCAAGACTCTACCTGTACCCCCAGATACTGACCAGTGAACCCAGACTCTACCTGTTTCCCAGATACTGACCAGTGAACCCAGACTCTACCTGTACCCCCCCAGATACTGACCGGTGAACCAAGACTCTGCCTGTACCCCAGATACTGACCGGTGAACCAGACTCTACTGTACCCCCCAGATACTGACCGGTGAACCCAGACTCTACCTGTACCCCCCAGATACTGACCGGTGAACCCAGACTCTACCTGTTTCCCAGATACTGACCAGTAAACCCAGACTCTACCTGTACCCCAGATACTGACCGGTGACCCCAGACTCTACCTGTTCCCCCCAGATACTGACCGGTGAACCCAGACTCTACCTGTACCCCCAGATACTGACCAGAGACCCCAGACTCTACCTGTACCCCCAGATACTGACCAGAGACCCCAGACTCTACCTGTACCCCCCAGATACTGACCGGTGAACCCAGACTCTACCTGTACCCCCCCAGATACTGACCCGTTGAAACCAGACTCTGCCTGTACCCCCAGATACTGACCAGAGAACCCAGACTCTACCTGTACCCCAGATACTGACCGGTGACCCCAGACTCTACCTGTACCCCAGATACTGACCGGTGAACCCAGACTCTACCTGTACCCCCAGATACTGACCGGTGAACAAAGACTCTACCTGTACCCCAGATACTGACCGGTGAACCCAGACTCTACCTGTACCCCCAGATACTGACTGGTGAACCAAGACTCTGCCTGTACCCCAGATACTGACCGGTGAACCCAGACTCTACCTGTACCCCCAGATACTGACCGGTGAACCCAGACTCTCCCTGTACGCCCAGATACTGACCGGTGAACCCAGACTCTACCTGTACCCCCAGATACTGACCGGTGAACCCAGACTCTACCTGTACCCCCAGATACTGACCGGTGAACCAAGACTCTTCCTGTACCCCCAGATACTGACCAGTGAACCAAGACTCTACCTGTACCCCCAGATACTGACCGGTGAACCAAGACTCTTCCTGTACCCCCAGATACTGACCGGTGAACCCAGACTCTACCTGTACCCCCAGATACTGACCGGAGAACCCAGACTCAACCAGTACCCCCAGATACTGACCGGTGAACCCAGACTCTACCTGTACCCCCAGATACTGACCGGTGAACAAAGACTCTACCTGTACCTCCAGATACTGACCGGAGAACCCAGACTCTACCTGTACCCCCCAGATACTGACTGGTGAACCCAGACTCTGCCTGTACCCCAGATACTGACCGGTGACCCCAGACTCTACCTGTACCCCCAGATACTGACCGGTTAACCCAGACTATACCTTTACACCCGATACTGACCGGTGAACCCAGACTCTACCTGTACCTCCAGATACTGACCGGTGAACCCAGACTCTACCTGTACCCCAGATACTGACCGGTGACCCCAGACTCTACCTGTACCCCCCAGATACTGACCGGTGACCCCAGACTCTACCTGTAACCCCAGATACTGACCGGTGAACCAAGACTCTACCTGTACCCCAGATACTGACCGGTGAAACCCAGACTCTACCTGTACCCCAATACTGACCGGTGACCCAGACTCTACTGTACCCCCAGATACTGACCGGTGACCCCAGACTCTACCTGTACCCCCAGATACTGACCAGAGACCCCAGACTCTACCTGTACCCCCAGATACTGACCAGAGACCCCAGACTCTACCTGTACCCCCAGATACTGACCGGTGAACCCAGACTCTACCTGTACCCCCCAGATACTGACCGGTGAACCCAGACTCTACCTGTACCCCCCAGATACTGACCGGTGAACCCAGACTCTACCTGTACCCCCAGATACTGACCGGAGAACCCAGACTCTACCTGTACCCCAATATATTACCTGTAACACCAGATACTCACCGGTTCGCTCTGAATTTTACCTTTCCACTCAGAATCTATTCCCTCCCAAATACTCCCTTTATGCGGATTAATCACATGATACAAGGTGGTGGGGATCTGATCACATGATACAAGGCGGGGGGATCTGATCACATGATACAAGGCGGGGGATCTGATCACATGATACAAGGCGGGGGGGATCTGATCACATGACACAAGGCGGGGGGATCTGATCACATGATACAAGGCGGGGGGATCTGATCACATGATACAAGGTGGTGGGGATCTGATCACATGATACAAGGTGGGGGGATCTGATCACATGATACAAGGCGGGGGGATCTGATCACATGATACAAGGGAGGATCTGATCACATGAACCAAGGCGGGGGGATCTATCACATACCAAAGGCGGGGACTATCACAAACAAGGGGGGGATCTGATCAAGAAAAAAAGGGGGGGACTGATCACATAACCAAGGGGGTCTGATCCCCAAGAAAAAAGGGGGGGATCTTTTTAAAAGGGGGGGGGGGATCTGATCAAGCGGGGGGGGATCATAAAAGGGGGGATTACCAAAACGGGGGGGATCTGATCACATGAACAAGGAGGGGGGATCTGATCACATGACACAAGGCGGGGGATCTGATCACATGACACAAGGCAGGGGGGGATCTGATCACTAACAAGGGGGGGGATCTATCACATGAACAAGGGGGGGATTGATCACATGCCAAGGCCGGGGGGATTATCACAAAAACCAAGGGGGGGGACTGATCACATATAAAGGGGGGGGGGGGATTATAAAGAAAACGGGGGGGATACACTAACAAGGTGGGGGTTCTGATACATGAACAAGGGGGGGGATCTGATACACCCCGGGGGGGATTTTACACATGAACAAGGGGGGGATCGATCACATAACAAGCGGGGGGGTTGATCACATAAAAAGGGGGGGGGGATCTGATCACTTGTTACAAGGCGGGGGGATTGTCACATGACACAAGGGGGGGGATCTGATCACATGAACAAGGTGGGGATCTGATCACTGAACAAGGCGGGGGGATTATCACATGATAAAAGGTGGGGGGGATCTTATCACATGATACAAGGGGGGGATTACCCATGAAACAAGGGGGGGGATCGATCACATAAAAAGGGGGGGATTGATACAGCCCGGGGGGGACTTTCACATAACAAGGTGGGGGGACTGACACATGAAACAGGGGGGGGGACGATCACATGAAAAAAACGGGGGGAAAACTATCACATGAACAAGGCGGGGATCTGATAAAATTGAAACGGCGGGGGGATCTGTCACATGAACAAGGGGGGGATCTGATCACATGAACAAGGGGGTGATCTGTACAGGGGGGGGGGGTTTAATACAAAAGGGGGGGGGATTGATCACTTATACAGGGGGGGGATTTTTACCATGAACAAGGGGGGGGTCTTCACATGTCAAGGGGGGGGTTTGATCCCCATGAACAAGGGGGGGGATCTGTCCATGATACAAGGGGGGGTTTGATCACATGAACAAGGGGGGGGGGATCTATACATGAACAAGGCGGGGGATCGATCACTAAAAAGGGGGGGGGGATTGATCACATGAACAAGGGGGGGGATTGATCACATGATACAAGGGGGGGGATTGATCACAGAACAAGGGGGGGGATCATCACATGAACAAGGGGGGGGATCTAAATCACATAACAAGGGGGGGGGGATTTATCACTAAACAAAAAGGGGGGGGGATCTGATCACAGATACAAGGGGGGGGATTTATCACATGAACAAGGGGGGGAATCGATCACTGAACAAGGGGGGGGGGGATTATCAATAAAAAGGCGGGGATTGTTTCACATGAACAAGGGGGGGGGGACTGATCACTGAACAAGGTGGGGGGGATCTGATCACATAACAAGGGGGGGGACGTCACGAAAAAGGGGGGGGGGTGGGGGGAATTGATCACATGATACAAGGGGGGGGATCTGATCACATGAAAAAGGGGGGGGGATTATACATGAACAAGGGGGGGGGATTTACACATGATACAAGGGGGGGGTTTTGATCACTTTAACAAGGGGGGGGGACTGATACATGATAAAAGGGGGGGGATCTGCCCCAAATTATAAAGGGGGGGGGGATCTGATCCATGAAAAAAGGGGGGGCCCCTGGGGGGGAATTGATCACATGATACAAGGCGGGGGGATCTACCCCAAATAACAAGGCGGGGGGATCTGATCACATGAAACAAGGCGGGGGGATCTGATCACATGAACAAGGCGGGGGGATCTGATCACATGATACAAGGCGGGGGGTTTAAAATCACATGAAAAAGGGCGGGGGGGATCTATCACATAAAAGGGGCGGGGGGGATCTGATCACATGAAACAAGGCGGGGGAACCCTGAACAAGGCGGGGGGGATTTCACATGATACAAGGGGGGATCTGATCACATGATACAAGGGGGGGATCTTCACAGAAAAGGCGGGGGTTTCTGATCAATGATAAAAAGGCGGGGGGATTTGATCACATAAAAGGGGGGGGATCTGATCACATGATAAAAGGCGGGGGGATCTGATCACATGAAAAGCGGGGGATCTATCACATGAAAAAGGGGGGGGGGATCTGACACATGAACAAGGCGGGGGACTGATCACATGATAAAGGGGGGGATCTGATCACTGAACAAGGGGGGGGATCTGATCCATAACAAGGGGGGGGGATTATCACTGAAACCCCGGGGGGGGGTCTGATCCATAACAAAGGGGGGGGATCTTCACATGATACAAGGCGGGGGATCTGATCACAATTAAAAAGGGGGGGGATCTATCACATGAAAAAAAGGGGGGGATTGATCACATGATCAAGGCGGGGGGTTCTGATCACAGGAACAAGGCGGGGGGGATCTAAAAAGACAAAAAGGGGGGGGATCTGTCACATGACACAAGGCGGGGGATCAGATCACAACAAACGGGGGGGATCTGATCACATGATACAAGGCGGGGGGGATCTATACATGATCAAGGGGGGGATCTGATCACATGAACAAGGGGGGGGATCTAAAAAAAAAAAAAAAAAAAAAAAAAAAAAAAAAAAAAAAAAAAAAAAAAAAAAAAAAAAAAAAAAAAAAAAAAAAAAAAAAAATAAAAAAAAAAAAAAAAAAAAAAAAAAAAAAAAAAAAATAAAAAAAAAAAAAAATAAAACAAAAAAAAAAAAAAAAAAAAAAAGAAAAAAAAAAAAAAAAAAAAAAAACACAAAAAAAAGATAAAAAAAAAAAAAAAAAAAAGAAAAAAAAAAAAAAACCCCCCCCCCCCCCCCCGCCCCCCCCCCCCCCCCCCCCCCCCCCCCCCCCCCCCCCCCCCCCCCCCCCCCCCCCCCCCCCCCCCCCCCCCCCCCCCCCCCCCCCCCCCCCCCCCCCCCCCCTCTGACACATATACAGGGACGATCACTGACCCAACGGGGACCGATCACTGCCCCAGCGGGGTCTTTCCAGAACACGGGGACGTCACTGAACAATGGGGGATCTATCCGAAACGGGGACGATCCTGAACCCAAGGGGTACTGACAACATGAACAGTGGGGGGACATCACTGACAACTTTTACACATGAACATCGGGGGTCAATTTTATCAAAAATAAACGGGATTTCACATGAACAAGTGGGGGAATCTTTAAAAGGGGGGATGTCACATGAACAAGGGGGGATCTGATCACATGAAAGGGGGGGGATCTGATACATGAAAACGGGGGATCTGTCCATGAACAGGCGGGGACTGATCACAACCAAGCGGGGGATTGATCACAGAACAGGGGGGATCGATCACAGAACAATGGGGGGATCTGATCAAGATACAGGCGGGGGATGATCACATGATAAGCGGGGATTGTCACATGCAGGTGGGATCATCCATAAAAGGGGGCTAATATAAGGGGGATCTGATCACATTTACAAGCGGGGGATTGATCCAATATACAAGGGGGGGGATTATCCAAGACAACGGGGGGATCGATCACATGAAAAGGCGGGGGATTATCACATAAACAGGCGGGATTGATCACATGCACAAGGGGGATCTGACACATGAACAAGGTGGGGATCTGATCACATGACAATGGGGGATCTGTCACAGAACAAGGGGGGGATTATCACAGAACAAGCGGGGGATCTGTCAATAACAAGGGGGGGATTGATCACAGAACAAGGGGGGGATTATCCATTATACAGGGGGGGATTGATAAAACGGGGGGATCTGATCACATACAAAGGCGGGGATTATCACATAACAGGGGGGGATTGATCACATGAACAAGGGGGGGATCTATCAAGAACAAGCGGGGGATCGAAAAGGGGGGGATTTATGAAAGGCGGGGATCTGATCAAGATACAAGGCGGGGATCTGATCACAGTACAAGGGGGATCTATCACATGACAAGGGGGGGTCTGATAATAACAAGGGGGGGATCTGATCACATAACAAGGCGGGGGGACTATCACATGAACAGCGGGGGGACTGATCACATGAAAAGGGGGGGATCTGATACAAGGCGGGGGATCTATCAAGAACAAGGGGGGGGACTGCAAGAACAAGGGGGGGAAATATACAAGGTGGGGATCTGATAAAATACGGGGGAACAGGGGGGGGGATGATCACATGAAAAAGGGCGGGGGATCCACTACAAGGCGGGGGATCGATAAAAAGCGGGGGGACTGTCACTGAACAAGCGGGGGATCTGATACATGCACAGGCGGGGGGTTACATACACAAGGGGGGGGATCTGACCATGAACAAGCGGGGGTTTCACATGAAAAAGGGTGGGGATCTTATCACAAACAAGGGGGGTCTACACAGAAAAGGCGGGGGACTGACACATAACAGGGGGTGTCTAACACATGAAAAGCGGGGGGACTGATCCATGAACACAGAAGGGGGTCGATCACTAACAAGGGGGGGGGATCGAACATGAACAAGCGGGGGGATCTGATACAAAAAGGGGGGGGGACTTATCACATATAAATTGGGATCTATCACATGAACAAGGCGGGGGATTATCACAGAACAAGCGGGGATCTGATCAAAAGAAAAGGGGGCCCCGGGGGGATTGATCACATACACAAGCGGGGAGATCACATGAACAAGGGGGGATTTCACAGACAAAGCGGGGGATCTGATCACATGAACAAGCGGGGGGATCTGATCACATGATACAAGGGGGGGGATTAACTTACAAGCGGGGGATTGATCACATGTACAACGGGGGACTGTACAATCGGGGATCTTCAATGACAGGGGGATCTGATCACATGAAACAAGGCGGGGGGATTTTACACATGAACAAGGCGGGGACTACACATGAACAGCGGGGGGATCTGAAACCCCCCCCCCCCCCCCCCCCCCGCCACCGCCCCCCCCCCCCCCCCCCCCCCCCCCCCCCCCCCCGCCCCCCCCCCCCCCCCCCCCCCCCCCCGCCCCCCCCCCCCCCCCCCCCCCCCCCCCCCCCCCCCCCCCGCCCCCCCCCCCTCCCCCCCCCCTCCCCCAAAAAAAAAAAAAAAAAAAAAAAAAAAAAAAAAAAAAAAAAAAAAAAAAAAAAAAAAAAAAAACAAAAAAAAACAAAAAAAAAAAAAAAAAAAAAAAAAAAAAAAAAAAAACAAAAAAAAAAAAAAAAAAAAAAAAAAAAAAAAAAAAAAAAAAAAAAAAAAAAAAAAAAAAAAAAAAAAAAAAAAAAAAAAAAAAAAAACAAAAAAAAAAAAAAAAAAAAAAAAAAAAAAAAAAACAAAAAAAAAAAAAAAAAAAAAAAAAAAAAAAAAAAAAAAAAAAAAAAAAAAAAAAAAAAAAAAAAAAAAAAAAAAAAAAAAAAAAAAAAAAAAAAAATAAAAAAAAAAAAAAAAAAAAAAAAAAAAAAACGGGGGGGATCGAACAAACAAGGGGGGGGGACCGTACAGGCGGGGGGGGATCTGATCACATGAAAAGGGGGGGGTTGGGATCTATACAAGGTGGGGGATCTGATCACATTATACAAGGTGGGGGGGGATCTATCCAAAAAAAGGGGGGGGATTTAAAATTTCAAGGGGGGGAAAACAAAACAAGGGGGGGGGTTTTAAATCAATTACAAGGGGGGGGGGGCCCCTGATAAAAGGGGGGGGGATCTATACATGAACAAGGGGGGGGCTGATCACATAAAAGTGGGGGGATTTTGAAAAAAGGGGGGGGAAAAAGGGGGAAACAAACGGGCACGGGGGAAAATTTTGGGGGGGAAAAAAAAAAGAAAAAGGGGGGGGGTCTAACATGAAAAAAGGGGGGGGCTGTCCAAAAAAAGGGGGGGTTTTTTAAACAGAAAAAGGCGGGGATCTACAGGGGGGGGGGGAAAAAGGAAAGGGGGGGGGGAAAATCTTACAAGGGCGGGGGGGATCATTAAAATTTAAAAGGGGGGGGACTGACAATAAAAGGCGGGGGGATTTAATTCATAACAAGGGGGGGTTTGTCAAGGGGGGGGGTTTACAATGGGGGGGGGGGGGCCTTTCCCCAAAAACGGGGGGTTGATAAAATAACAAAAGGGGGGGGAAAACTGACCAAAAAAAGGGGGGGGATCGAAAACAAAGGGGGGGGGGATCTGATACAAGGCTGGGGGGGGAATAAATTTTAACAAGGGGGGGGGTCTTTTCCAAAAAAAGGGGGGGGGAAACAAAAAAGCGGGGGATTGATCACATGATACAAGGCGGGGGATCTGATCAATGAACAAGGCGTGGGGGGATTGACCCAATGATACAAGGTGGGGGGGGATCTGATCACATGATACAAGGCGGGGGGGATCTGATCACATGATACAAGGCGGGGGGGATCTGATCACATGATACAAGGCGGGGGGATCTGATCACATGATACAAGGCGGGGGGGAATCTGATACAAGGCGGGGGGGGAGCTGATCACATGAAACAAGGCGGGGGGGAATTGATCAATTATACAATGTGGGGGAATCTAATCAACAAATACAAGGTGAGTGGGGATTCTGATCAACATTGACACAAGGTCGGTGTATCATCTGTCGATCAAATGATACACTGGCAGGGGGATCTGATCAACATGATACAGAGGGCGGAGCATCTGATCACAATGATACAAGTATGGCTGTGGGAATCTGATCCCATGACTAGCGATAGTCCAGGGGATCTGATCACATGATACAAGGCTGTTGGGCGAATCTGATCACTGTAAACAAGATCGGTGCGGGACTACTGATCACATGATACAGAGGCGGGTGATCTGGATACAAGACGCATGAGGGGGGAATTCTGATCACACGAAGCTACAAGCGGTGGGAATCTCACGAGCATGATACAAGGTTGTGTGAGGATCTGATCACAAGATACATAGGTATGTGTGCTCTGATCACATGATACAAGTAGCGGGTGAGGGATCGTGACTCCCATGATACAAGGCGTTGGTGAATCTGATACCATGATACAAGGCGCAGAAGAGTATATGTTCCGGTTGCATGACTCTGATCAACTTCGGCGTCACTCGTCTGCATTTGTCGTCAAACCTCATTTTTTGCATCTACCTTGTTTTTCTCCAGGTGACATCATTTAAAGGGATCCGCAGCATTTATCACTAAAGTGAAGCCGCCAAGCTAATTCACTGAGCAGGGGTGATAAACCGCAGCCGTCCCTCTACAGCTCTGCTTGCTGTCAGGAAATGCAAACATTCATGTTATTCCTGCCCTAGTTATCCTGACACTTGGCAGTGTTTGTTACAGTGTAACAGTGCAGGGAAGCTTCTGATCCGGTCACAGCAGCAGCGGCAGCACACATGTCCCTCACCTGCTCCAGGCCGGCGGCTCTGATACATTGTAACAAAGCATCATGCAATTTGAGTGACAGTTACCACGGTCAGGACAAGATGAATGATAGATATATTTCTTGTCTCTAAGCAAGATGACTGCACTGGTTTCCCCCCCGTGGGGGAGGGGGCGTCCAAAGTCAGTCTCTTTCAATCCTACGGTATAGATCTAAATTCTTATTAATTTATGACAAGAAGAGAAAACAAGTCCCCCCCCCCCATACCCCCCAAAAACGAGTGTTCTCCTCTGTCACCTTCCGAAGATGGGATTCAAACGATTCTAAATCTGCCGCACTTGCGATACTAAAGCAAGAACAACGATATTACGCCTGTATCGCCTAGCTTGTATAACACACCCGGGGGCCCCCAACCTGCCACCCCCTGCTGCCCATACCCAGCTTTCCTAATGCCCAGAATCACTTGGTGGGACCTCTGCCCGGGATCCCCTCTACTCGTGTTTACAACTTGCGTAAGACATCTGCCATTCAGGGGCTTAGGAAAGCAGCAGAGGACATATTGCTTAGACACACCACAGCTATTTCCCAGAACCGATTAAAACTATGAAAACCACTTACTGGACCTGATATTTACAGGGGAAGTGTTTAAGAATCTGCGGCTCCAGTACACATTCCTATTGAGGACAACCGCAAGTGCTGTATGCTCTATAGTTGCTTCTGTTCGGATTACCCGTAATGGCTGGCACGGATTTCCAGCCTTATAGCAGCACCAAATCTACGACGGCGTCAATAACGGCTTGAATCCGACCCTCTAGCAATAAGCCGTAGGTTTAACGCGCCTTTGACCGGTTTCTAGACTTCCCATCTATCTGGCAAAGTGTGGGATTGTGCCTCTGTTGAGGGGGCGTGGTTTAGTGCCCCAAAATTTGAAACAGTGGCCATAAAGCTAAGTGCCAACTAACACATGTTAAAGTTAGGTGGCACTAGTTATCCTAATACTAACACTTTATTACGACATATTATACTCGTTATTCTAAGACTTTGCAAGTAAGACTGGTGCTGGAGTAAAATAGTCCAAATTCATCAAGGCTTTCTAAAATTTGTTCCGCATCTTCTGTGTGTTCATAAAAACAAGCACAAAAAAGCCACCTAGAACCCAGAGTGGTATTTATGGCCTACAAATTCTTGGGCACGAAACATTAGTAAACTTTTCATACAAGTGTGATACCACGTCCCTTTTTGTTAAGTACACCCGCACGCCCATCTCTCACAAAATTTGATTGACAGTTAGTCATAAACACACCTCAAAAGTCACAAATTTTTGCACAAAAAAAGTGCCTTTTCACCCCAGAATACTGGCGCCTATCGCTTCAATACATTCGCGAACCGACAGTAGTATAAAACGTACACATGTATCACAGCGCCGATAAATCTGCTGCATGTTTAGACCTTGTCTCTCCTAATTAGCAGGCTTAACCTTTCGGCGCTTAGTTAGATTTACTACTCATACTAATCGGATGTTTTTGAGTCGATTATATTTTGTGAATGGTTCACTCGCCTAAGCCAACTCGCCCACTTCCGCAGAGTCAAGTCTCTTTTGAACCGAGACCACGCCTCCATTTTATCGTGACGAGAATGCCAACCGAAGTGTCTAGAATTGCTGCACACAATGGTCCCCATTGACAACACCATTCTAAAACCAGCCACCAGACTTTATCAGCAACTATGATACCTGCGTGTCATTTAGGATCGGTCTTGAACTAAGCTTACACTGTCTAAGCAATGTCGAGCTAATAGTGGGTTCAGAGGTAGCAGTTGTCTACCGGGGCCCTAGGATCCTTGATGATTGCCCAAAAGCCCTCCCAGCCGCATAGGAATACACTATAACTAGAAATAAACTAACACATATATCCAGGGCCCAATTTCACATTTTGTGCATTGGGGCCCACGAATCTTCCCAGTTACCCTCTGGTGTCTAAGTGTTACACAGGATTGAGAAATGTTTGGTGGAGCTGCACCCACCTCAGGCCACACGAGCAGCCACCAATCCCTTCTGCCTATAGGGATCTCCCGACCCCCCCAAGAGCTACCCTGGTGCACAACCCATGCTGCCAAACCACATGGAGACAGCAGCAAAGAGTAAGACAAGTGCTATGGGTGACTGAAGATACAATGTATCAGACACTTCTCAGTATATGATACATTGTCTGAGAAGATACAATGTATCAGACACATCAGTATATGTTACATTGACTGAGAAGATACAATGTATTAGACACTTCTCAGTATATGGTACATTGTCTGAGAAGATGCAATGTATTAGACACTTCTCAGTATATGATACATTGACTGAGAAGATACAATGTATTAGACACTTTCTCAGTTACAATCGGTACATTTGATTGAGACGATACATGTATCAGACACTTCTCAGTATATGATACATTGACTGAGAAGATACAATGTATTAGACACTTCTCAGTATATGGTACATTGATAATAGAAGTAACAATGTATCGAGACACTTTCTCAGTATATGGTACACATTGATTGAGAAGATACCGATTTAACAGAGACTTCGTCTCAGTAGATCTGGTACATTGAATTGAGAAGATACAATTTATCAGACACTTTCAGAATTTGGTACATTGAAATGAGAAGATACAATGATAACAACACAAATCAGTATATGAAAACAATGTACTGAGAATGAAACATAACAAATGAATCAGCCGCACACTTCTCAGTATATGGTGACCTTGATTGAGAAGAAATTACAATAGTTATCAGACACTTTCCCACATAAAAGTGATACGATTGACGAGAAAGATAGCAAATATCAGACACATCTCATAAAATGATACATTTACTGAGAAGATACAATTGTAATCGAACACCTTCATCAGTAATATGATTCGCCATTGACAAGAACAATGTATCAGACACTATCTCTCAGTATATGGTTACATTGATTGCGACAGATAAAATGTATATCAACACTTCTCATATATGAGGGGGAACATTTATAGAAGTAAATAATACAATGTATCAGACACTAATCGTATATGATACCATTTGACAGCGAAGTATACAATGTAATCAGACACATTCTCGAAATTCTCGATATACGTGTTACATTGATTGGAAGGATACAATGTATCAGACACTATTCTCAGTAATATTATACCTTGACTGAAAGACTACCAATGTAATCAGACAATTCGTTACACAAATATGGTACATTGATTGAGAAGATACAATGTATCAGACAATGTATCAGACACTTCTCAGTATATGATACATTGACAAGATACAATGTATCAGACACTTCTCAGTATATGGTACATTGATTGAGAAGATACAATGTATCAGACACTTCTCAGTATATGGTACATTGATTGAGAAGATACAATGTATCAGACACTTCTCAGTATATGATACATTGACTGAGAAGATACAATGTATCAGACACTTCTCAGTATATGGTACATTGATTGAGAAGATACAATGTATCAGAACCACTGTCGTCCATTAAATATTGATACATGACTGAGAGAAGATCCAACACTGCAAGTACTCTCAGACAATTCTCAGTATATGGTACAGTTGATTGGATATACCAATTGTATCGTATACACAAATCATATATGTACATTGATGAGAAGATGGACAATGTATCATGAGACTTCGGTCAGAATATGGTACATTGATTGAGAAGATACAATGTATGCTGGCGTGCGATCTAGATCCACTTTTGGTAGCCCACGGTGCCTCAATGTCTCAATTGTTTTACGTCTGGAATTGTATCAGTTTAATGCGTACATGCCCATCGTATACTGTTCATTAATCTATTGTTTTTGTTTTTTTTAATTTTGTTATTCCTTATCGCAAAATTTGATAAACCCAATACAATTGTTTTAAAAAAAAGATACAATGTATCAGACATATAATCCTAGTATGAACAATTTACTGAAGACGATACAATGTATCAGACACTTCTCAATACATGATACAATGACTGAGAAGATACAATGTATCAGACACTAATCAGTATATGATACATTGCACTGAGAATAAACAATGATATCAGCACGGTCCAGCAAATATATTGGACACAGTATGAACTGAGAAGCAACAAGGTATACGAGACACTAATCAGTTACTATAGATATCAATGCAGAGAAATACAATGTATATGACTAAACATCTAATATATGACAATACATTGACACGAAGAAGCATACAATGTATCAGACACTTCTCAGTATATGATACATGGACTGAGAAGATACAATGTATCAGACACTAATCAGTATATGATACATTGACAGGATACAATGTATCAGACACTTCTCAGTCCCATTGACTTCTCCTACAGGTTGCGGAAATTGGTTATTCCCTTTCCAATCCCATCGAGTATCCCACTGCCTTCTCCTCACTCGCCCCACCCAGACCTAAGATAAATAACGACGCTCTGCCGGTAATTATCTGGAGATTATACAATCCGCCGTCAGACTCGTTCTTCCCGCACTGTCAGCATTTCTCAGATTTGAAAACAAAGCGAGGACGGAAGCGACCAATCACAGCGCAGATCTCTGCGTAATCGCGCCACATTATAAAGGGACGTCCCTGA
This sequence comes from Phyllomedusa bahiana, assembly GCA_025379985.1. NCBI lineage: Eukaryota > Metazoa > Chordata > Amphibia > Anura > Hylidae > Phyllomedusa > Phyllomedusa bahiana. Next base: position 16,596 of record JAODAL010019450.1, on the reverse strand, counting down.
TCAGTCAGATGCAACAGAAACGCAGCTCCAGCTCTGCACAAGGTCTGTGAGATATGGCTATTTATAAGGGAAATCCGCGACCTACAAGATACAAAAGTTAGAGATGATGAGTAACGCTGTGAACCCCACCCCAGAGACTTGGCGCGCGGTCCCATAAACGTTGTCTGCTTTCTCTGCTGGTTTCTGATAATGCAGCATCTGTCCCTCCATGTTGGGCTGAGATGTGAGGAGTCATGCCCCCTGCTGTGTGCCCAGGCGCCATCACTTGTGTCTCATCCATAGAGCCCAGTCCCAACCCATCTCAACAGACAAGCTACTCACTGACTCTAGAGGAAGAGAAGCTGCAGCCACATCCCCCTCCTCCCTTCTCACAGTATGCAGACACACTGACACAGAGGAAGAGAAGCTGCAGCCACACCCCCCTCCTCCCCTCTCACAGCATGCAGTCTCACAGACACAGAGAGAAGCTGCAGCCACATCCCCTCCTCCCCTCTCACAGTATGCAGTCTCACAGACACAAGAGAGTAGCTGCAGCTGCACCCCCTCCTCCCATCTCACTGTATGCAGTCCCACAGACACAGACAGAAGCTGCAGCTGCACCCCCTCCTCCCATCTCCCTGTATGCAGTCCCACAGACACAGCCAGAAGCTGCAGCCACACCCCCCTCCCCCCTCACATACAGTAATATACAGTGTCACAGACACAGATCAGTAATCTGTGAGCAATCAGCACCAACCGCTCCCCTCTCACAGTATGCAGTCTCACAGACACAGAGAGAAGCTGCAGCCACATCCCCTCCTCCCCTCTCACAGTATGCAGTCTCACAGACACAGAGAGAAGCTGCAGCTGCACCCCCTCCTCCCCTCTCACAGTATGCAGTCTCACAGACACAGAGAGAAGCTGCAGCCACATCCCCTCCTCCCCTCTCACTGTAATATACAGTCTCACAGACACAGAGAGAAGCTGCAGCCACATCCCCTCCTCCCCTCTCACAGTAATATACAGTGTCACAGACACAGAGAGAGAATCTTCCGATCTGCACCCCCCACACTCCCCTCACACAGCATACAGTCTCACATACACATGCAGAGTCGCTGCTAGCCGCTCCCCCCCTTTCCTCCCTCTCCCCCCCACATTAATATACAGTCCCTCACAGTACAATAGAGAAGCTGCAGCCGAGCACCCCACCCTTCCCTCTCTCCATTACTATAACTGTTCCTCACCAGACACAGAGAGAAGCTGCATCGCACCCCCATCTCCTCCCCTCTCCTATCACAGACTAATATACAGACTCACAGAACTCAGAGTATAAGCCTTGCAGTGCCGCTCGCCTCCCCCATCCTCCCCCTCACAGTAAATATACCAGTCTCACAGAAGCAGAGAGAAGCTGCAGCCGCTCCCCCCTCCTCCCCTCTCACAGTAATATACAGTCTCACAGACACAGAGAGTAGCTGCAGCTCACACGCCTCTCTTACCTCCCCTCATCCAGCATAGCAGTCTCACAGACACTGAACAGAAAGCTGCAGCCTGCTCCCCCCTCTCCCCTCTCACAGTATGCGGTCTCACAGACACAGAGAGTAGCTCAGCTCATCCCCTCCTCCCCATTCTCAACAGTTAATACAGTCCGTCACATACACAGAGAGAAGCAGAAATCTGCACCCGCCTCCACCCCTCTCACATAATGCAAGTCTCACAGACTACCCAGAGAGAAACTTTTTTTGCAGCTGCAACTCCCTCCTCCCATCTCACTGTATGCAGTCCCACAGACACAGACAGAAGCTGCAGCCGCTCCCCCCTCCTCCCCGCTCACAGTAATATAAAGTCTCACAGACACAGAGAGAAGATGCAGCCGCACCCCCCTCCACCCCTCTCACAGTAATATAACACAGTCTCACATACACAGAGAGAGAAGATCAAGGAGCCAAGTCCATGCCGCACCCACCTCATCCCCTCCTCACAGTAATATACATGTCACAGACATCAGAATGAGAAGCTGCTCCGAACCCCACCCTCCATCCCCCTCGTCACAGCAGGCCGTCTCACAGACACAGAGAGACAGCTGCAGCAGCACCTCCTCCTCTCCCCTCCTCACAGCATGCACCTCAAAGACACCAGAGAAAGATGCGTCCGCTCCCAACCCCTCCTCCCTCTCACAGTAAACATACAGTCTCACAGACACAGAGAGAAGATGCAGCCGCACCCCCACTCCTCCCCCTCTCACAGCATGCCAGCCTCACAGAGTGACACAGCGAGAAGTACTGTCATGGCCCAGCTACCCCCTCCTCCCCTCTCACATAATAAACAAAGTCTCACTCAGACACAGAGATACATATGCAGCCGCACCCCCCTCCTGCCGGCCCTCTCACAGTAATGTACAGTCTCACAGACACAGAGAGAAGCTGCAGCTGCTTCCCCCTCCTCCCCTCCTCACAAGCATGCAGTCGCCAAGACACAGAAAGAAGCTGTCCGACCGGCTCCCCCTCCTCCCGCACATCACAGCATGCAGCCCACAAGAGCACAAGAGAGAACTGCAGAGCCAGCTCTCCCCCCCCCCAACCCGTCCTCCCCTCGTCACCAGTAATAATAGCAGTCTCACCATACACAGAGAGTAGCTGCAGCTGCACCCCCTCCTCCCCTCGCTCACAGTTAATGTGAACAGTCCCTCACAGACACAGAGAAGAAGCTGCGCTGGCACCCCCCACCTCCCCTACTCACTAGTAATAAAGACAGTCTCACAGACACAGAGTAGCTGCAGCCACACCCCCCTCCTCCCCTCTCACAGTAATATACAGTCTCACAGACACAGAGAGTAGCTGCAGAAAAGCCGCTCCCCAGCCCTCCATTCCTCCATCACAGTATGACAGCCTCACAGAGAGAGAGCAGCACCGCTCCCCCCCGCCTCCAGCTCTCACAGTAATATAACAGTCTCACAGACACAGAAGAGAAGCGCATCGCTCCCACCCCTCCCTCTCACAGCATGCATCTCGACAGACCATAGAGAAGCTAGCAGCAGCGACCGCCCTACCTCTTATCCTCTCACCAAGTAGATATAACAAGTCTTCACCGACACAGAGAGTAGCTGCAGCCGCACCCCCCTCCTCTCCTCTCACAGTAATAGACATTTCTCACAGACACAGAGAGTAGCGGCAGCCGCTCCCCCCCTACCTCCCACTCTCACATTAAACTATACCTGTCCCTCACTAGACACAGAGAGAACGCTGCATCTGCACCCCCTTCCTCCCTCTCACAGTAATATACATCTCACAGACACAGAGAGAACTGCAAGCCTGTCCACCCCACCTCCTCCCCTCTCACAGTATGCAGCCTCACAGACACAGAGAGAAGATGCAGCCGCTCCCCCTCCTCCCCTCTCACAGTAATGCAAGTACTCACCTTACACAGAGATAAGCGGCAGCTGGCACCCCCCCTCCTCCCCACTAACAGTACTATACAGTCTCACAGACACAGAGAGAAGCTGCAGCTGCACCCCCTCCTCCCCTCTCACAGTAATATACAGTCTCACAGACACAGAGAGAAGCTGCAGCCGCTCCCCCCTCCTCCCCTCTCACAGTAATATACAGTCTCACAGACACAGAGAGAAGCTGCAGCCGCTCCCCCCTCCTCCCCTCTCACAGTAATATACAGTCTCACAGACACAGAGAGTAGCTGCAGCTGCACCCCCTCCTCCCCTCTCACAGTATGCAGTCTCACAGACACAGAGAGAAGATGCAGCTGCACCCCCTCCTCCCTCTCACCATCATAAAACATTCTCACAGACACAGAGAGGAGCTGCAGCTGCACCCCCTCCTCCCCTCTCACAGTATGCAGTCTCACAGACACAGAGAGAAGCTGCAGCCGCTCCCCTCTTCCCCTCTCACATTATGCAGTCTCACAGACACAGAGAGCAAGCGCAGCTGCACCCCCCCCCCTCCTCACCCTCTCAAAGTACTATAACAGGTCTCACAGACACAGAGAGAAGCTGCATCTGCACCCCCTCCCTCACCCTCTCACACAGTAATATACAGTCTCACAGACACAGAGAGAACACTGGCAGTGCCGCTCGCAACCGCCGTACCTCCCTCTCACATAATATACCGTCTCCACTAGTACGCAGAGAAAGCTGCAAGTCCGCGTCCACAGTCCTCCCCTCACTACCATAATCTCCGTTGTCAGCAGACACAGATGAGAAATATTGCCGAGCTGCACCCCCCCTCCCCTCTCACAGTAATATACAGACTCACAGACACTGAGAGAAGATGCAGCTGCACCCCCTCCTCCCCTCTCACAGTAATATACAGTCTCACAGACACAGAGAGAAGATGCAGCTGCACCCCCGCCTCCCCGCTCACAGTCATATACAGCCTCACAGACACACAGAGGAGCAGCAGCTGCACCCCCCTACCTCCCCACTCAACAAGGTAATATACAGTTTCCAACAGGACACAGAGAGAAGATCAGCCAAAACATACACCTCCCCCCTCTCACAGTAATATACAGTCTCACAGACACAGAGAGAAGATGCAGTCCGGTCACCCCCCATCCATCCGATCCTCACAGCATGCAGTCTCACAGACACATAGAGAAGCTGCACTGATCCCCTCCTTCCCCCCTCTCACAGTAATATACCCGTGATCCACAGACACAGAAGAGAAGCTGCTGCTTCCATCCCCCTCTCCCCTCTCACAGTAAGCAAGTCCACTAGACACAGAGAGAAGATGCAGCTGCATCCCCTCCTCCCCTTTCACTAGTATATACATGCCTCACAGACCATACAGAGAGAAATGCAGCTGCACCCCTCCTCCCCTCGCCACAGGAATGATAACAGTGTCCACAGACCACAGAAGAGAAGATGAGGCTGCACGCTCCCTCCTCCCCTCATCACAGTAATATACAGCCTCACATGACCACAGCGCGTAGGACTGCACGCTACTAGCACCCCCCTCCTCCCTCATCACAGTAATATACAGCCTCACAGACACAGAGAGAAGATGCAGCTGCACCCCCTCCCCCCTCTCACAGTAATATACAGTCTCACAGACACGAGAGAGCTGCGCTGCATCCCCTCCTCTCCCATCTCCACAGTATAAATACAGTTCACAGACACAGACAGAGAGAAGCCTGCATCTCATCCCGCCCCTCCCTCTCACAGTATTAGCAGTCTCACAACACAGAGAGAAGCTATGCAGCTGCATCCCCTCCTCGCCCTCTTCACATTAATATACAGCCTCCAGACACAGAGAGAAGATTGCAGCTGCACCCCCATCCTCCACTGCTCACAGTAATATAACAGTGTCCTCACAGACACATATAGAAGCTGCAGACCACATCCCCGCTTCCTTCCCCTCCACATTAATGCAGCCCTCACAACACAAGAATGACTTTTTGGGTGAATGATGCGGTCAGTTTTTGAATATGTTAACATACTCCTTAAAGCAAAAAATAGTTGGAAGGTGAAAAAACGACGCTGGTTCTTAATTTGAAACATTACAAAAGTTGTATATTACCTGCATAAAAAACTAAATCTAATAACAGCGCACCTATAGTTTCCAAGCCTATCTGCCCAAGACATGAAACAGTATATTACATATATAAAATACAATTAAAAGACCACAGGGTGGATTCCTCATAGTCGAGTCTCCATCGAATCAGACCATTAATTTCAATAACGTTTACATAAGTCTATCTCAGATGATTAAAAGTTTTGCAAAGTTCTAACAACTTTTTTTATTTCAACCCTTCCAGAGCTGTGATTGCTGTCAGTGAATGGAAACATTCCTGTTTATATCCAGAGGCTTAAAACCGGTCCTGACATAACCCTTCTCTCACAGCTGAGGGGTTATTACAATGTTTCAGCCCCGAGAGGAACCAATTTAGCTGATGTGTTTGGCTCACTGAGCATTGTCTGCACTGGAACACTGTAACAAATCCATCCGCAGTGTAAGCAGGATTCAGCCAGGCCTAGGTTTCAGCACCTGGATGTAACCAGCACCTGGATGTAAACCAGTAAACCTGGATGCTGTCATTCTCTGACAGCAAGCAGAGCTCTTGAGGAGGCGCAGAACTGATACATTTCTTGTTTAATAGCAGAGAATGAAAGATACAAAGGATCTGATGTGTCAGCAGACGCCTCCGCCCGTACAGAGAATACTGTGCCCCGAGCGACTTCTGAAATATTCACAGGTTCATTCACCGCATTTTTTTTGAAAAGCAAAATCTCCCAGGAATCTTTTCTACACAACGACTTGTTGTTTTGTGCAAACTTGTTTCAGGGTGGAGCAGAGACGGAGAAAACACTTACAAGTAATGTTTTTATTTTCTGTAAAAGAAGCTACATCCTCAGCGCAGCTGAGAGAACATGGGCCCTGCCCCGGCCCTAACATGGGCCCTGCCCCGGCCCTATCCATGACCGTCCCCCCACAGTGACCCAGAAAACAGATGACAGTGAATGAGATGAATTCAGGAGGAGAAAATTTCTAGACAGAAAGAATGGTGGCTCAGTGGTTAGAATGGTGCAGCACGGTGGCTCAGTGGTTAAAAAATGGGGAAAGCACGTGGTTTCAGGGGTAAAAGGGGTCAGCAAAAGTGGCCAGGGGGTTTAATTGGGGGCAAAAAGGGGGCTCAGTGGTTAAAAATGGAGCAGACGGTTTGGTCGGGGTTAAATGGTGCAGCACAGTGGCTCAGGGGTTAGAATGGTGCAGAAACAGTGGCCGGGTTGGTTTGAATGGTGAAAGGAACAGGGGGCCCTCAGGGGTTAGTTTTGGTGCAAAACAGGGGCTCAGTGGGTTTAAAAAGGGTCCCAGCAAGTCACTCAGTGGTTTAGAAGGGGGCAGCACGGGGGCCTCGGGATTTTTTAGAATGGGGTGCGCACGGGTGGTTTTAAGTGGTTAGAATGGGGCAACACGGGGGGGCTAAAATGGTTAGAAGGGTCAGCACAGGGGGCTCAGTGATTAGAATGGTGACCACAGGGGGACTAAGTGATTAGAAAGGGGTGCAGCACAGTGGCTAAAGGGTTTAAAGAATGGTCCCAGGAAAATGGCTCATTGGTTTAGAATTGTGCAGAAAGGGGGGCGGGGGGAGTGGTTGGGAATGGTGCAGAACATTTTCTCAGGGGTTAGAAAGGTTTGGCAGCACCGGTGGTTTCAGTGGTTAAATTGTGCAGCACGGGGGCCCTGGTGGTTAAAAGGGTTTGCAAAACCCAGGGGCCCTCAGGGTTTTAGAATGGGCAGAACATGGCCCCAGTTTTTTAGAATGGTGCAGCAGGTTTTGGCCCAGTGGTTAAAAATGGGGGCACAATGGCTCAGGGGTTTTAAAATTTTGGTGCAAAAACAGGGGCTCAGGGGTTTTAAAAGGGAAAGCGAGGGTTTGGCTCAGGGGGTTAGAATGGTGCAGAAAAAATGGCTAGTGTTAAAATTTGGTGAGCACAGTGGTCAGGGGTTTTAGAATGGTGCAAAAACATGGCTCAGGGTTAGTTTTTGGGGGCAAAACAGGGGGATCTCAGTGGTTAGAATGGTGCAGCAGAGTCATCATTTGGTTAGAATTGGGTTGCAGCAAGTGGCTCATTTGGTTTTAAAATTGGTGACCCACAGTGGCTAGTGGTTAAAAAAGGGGGAAAAACAGGGGTGGCTCAGTGGTTAAAAAGGGTGCAGCAAGGGGGTCAGTGATTGGGAATGGGCAGCACAGTGGCAAAAGTTTAAAAAAGGGTGCAGCACAGTGGGTTTAAATTTGGTTAAATTTGCACACAGGGGCCCAAAAGGGGTTTTGTTTTGGGGGCAGAACATTGGCTCAGTGGTTAGAAAGGTTTGCCGCACAGTGGCAAGTGATTAAAATGGTGCGCCAGTGGCTCAGGGTTAGAAGGGTGCAGAACAGGGGGTTTCAGGGGTTTTTGAATGGTGAAAAGCACAGTGGTCGGGTGGTTAGAAGGGTGCAAAAAACAGGGGGGCTCAGGGTTAAAATGGTGCAGAAACCATTCCAGGGTTAGAATGGTGCGGGGAAAAAACCCAAAGGGGGCCAGGGGTTAAAAAATTTTGCCACACTTTTTTCCCCGTGGTTAGCATGGTGCAGAAACCTTTTGCTCTTTGGGGTTTGGGATGGTTGTGGCTCAGGGTTAGAATGGAAAGCAGGGTTTGACTCATTGGGTTTAAAAAGGTGCAGCACAGTGGCTCAGGGGATTAAAATTTGGTGCAGCACAGTGGCCCAGTGATTAGAATGGTGAAAAGCACGGTGGCTCTGTGGTTAGTATGGACATCACGGTGATCGTTGTTAGTATGGCAGCAACGGAGGCTCAGGGGTAAGTATTGGCAGCAACGAGGCTTCAGTGGTTAGTATGGCAAACGTGACTCAGGGGTTAGTATGGCAGCACTGGGCTCAGGGTTAGTATGGGCATGCACAGTGGCTCAGGGGTTAGTATGGTCGCACAAGTGGCTCAGGGGTTTAGTATGGGCAGTCATCAGTGGCTCAGGGATAGTTATGGCAGCACAGTGGTCAGTGGTTATTAAGATAGCAGCACGGGTGCTCAGTGGTTAGTAGGTGGGCAGCTCGGGGGGGGGGCTTCAGTGGTTAGTACGGCAGCACGTTTGTCTAAGTTGTTTTATTATGGGCAGCACGGGGCTCAGGGGTTATAATGTGCACGCACTGTGGCTCAGTGGTTAGTATGGTCAGCACGGTGGCTCAGGGCTTAGTATGGGCAGCACAGTGACTCAGTGATTAGTATGGGCAGCACAGTGGCTCAGTGGTTAGTATGGGCAGCACGGTGGCTCAGGGATTAGTCTGGCAGCACGTTGGCTCAGGGGTTAGTATGAGCACAGGGTTGCTCAGTCGTAGTAATGGGCACAGATGGCTCAGTGGTTAGTATGGGCAGCAACGGTGGCTCAGTGGTTAGTAATGGGCAGAACGTTGGACTCAGGGATTTAGTAATGGGCAGCACGGTGGCTCAGGGTTTATTATGTCAGCACAGTGGCTAGGTTAGTATGGGCCGGCACAGTGGCTCAGGGGTAAGTATGGGCAGCACAGTAGGCTCAGGGTATAGTATGGCACACAGTGGCTCAGTGATTAGTAATGATCATCACGTGGGCTCAGTGGTTACGTATGGGCACACGGGGGCTCAGTGGTTAGTAACGGGCAGCAGGCAGCACGGTGGCTCAGTGGTTAATATGGGCAGCACGGTGGCTCAGTGGTTATTGATGTGCAGGGCACGTTGGCTCATTGGGTTAGTATGGGACAGCACGTGCTCAGGGCTTAGTATGGGCAGCACAGTGACTCAGTGGATTAGTAATGCGCAGCACGTTGGCTCAGTGGTTAGTATTGGGCAGCACGGTGGCTCAGGGTATTAGTATGGCAACAACGGGTGGCTCAGTGGTAGTATGAGCAGCAGGTGGTCTCAGTCGTTAGTATGGTCATCGGATGGCTCAGTGGTTAGTATGCGGCACACGGAGGCTCAGTGGTTTAGTATGGTGTCACACAGGGGCTCGTGGTTAGTATGGGCACACGGTGGCTCAGGGGTTAGTATGGGCAGCAACGTGACTCAGTGGTTAGTATTGGACATCACCGGTGGCTCAGTGGTTAGTATGGCGCAACGTGGCTTATGGGGTAATATGGCACACTGAGGCTCAGTGGTTAGTATGGGCAACCGGTGACTCAGGGTTAGTATGTGCACACGGTGGCTCAGTGGATAGTATGGCAGCACAGTGGCACAGTGGTTAGGTATGTGCAGCACGGGTGGCTCAGTCAGTGGTTTAGTAAAGGGCAGAACGGTGGCTCAGGTTAGTATGGGCAGCACAGTGGCTCAGTGGTTAGTATGGTACAGAAGGGAGGCTCAGTGGTTAGTATGGTCAGCACGGTGCCCAGGGTTAGTAAGGCCAGCACGGTGACACAGTCGTTAGTATGGACAGCACGGTGGCTCAGTGGTTATATGGGCAGCACGGTGCTCAGGGCTATTAAGGGCAGCACGGTGGCTCAGTGGTTATAAGGGCAGCACGGTGGCTCGAAGTGGTTAGTATGGGCAGGCACTGTGTCCTCAGGGGTTAGTGTAATGGGCACACGGGCTCAATGGTTAGTATGGCAGCACGTGGCTCGTGGTTTAGTATGGTGGCAAACGGGTGGCTCAGTGGTTAGTTATTGGGCAGCACAGTGCTGAGGGGTTAGTATGGCAGCACAGTGCTCAGTGTTTAGTTGTGCACAACAGTGGCTGCAGTGATTATATGGGCCAGCCACAGTGGCTCAGTGGTTAGTATGGGCAGCAACGGTGCTCATGTGGGTAGTATGGCAGATCGGTGGCTCAGGGGTTTAGTATGGAGCAGCACGGTGGCTCAGTGATTAGTATGGGCAGCAGGTGGCTCAGAGGTTCGTAATGGCATCAGCACGGTGGGCTGAGAGGTTTAGTAATGTGCAGCACGGTGCTCAGGGTTAGTATGGGGCAGCACATTGCTCAGTGGTTAGGTATGGGTAGTTGGTGGCTCAGGTATGTATGGGCATAGTGGCCTTAGTGGTTTGTATGGGCAGTACGGTGGCTTAGTGGGTTAGGTATGGGCAGTATGATGGCTCAGTGGTTAGCATGGGTAGCACGGTGGCTCATGGGTTAGAATGGGCAGCATGGTGGCTCAGTGGTTAGAATGGGCAGCACGGTGGCTCAGTTGTTAGAATGGGCCGCACATTGGCTCAGTGTTAGTGTGGCAGTACGGTTCTCAGTGGTTAGTAATGGGCATCACATGCGCAGTGTTAGCAAGGGGAAACACGGGCACTGTGCTCAGTGTTAGAAATGGGCAGCATGGTGGCTCAGCGGTTAGTATGAGCAGCACAGTGGCTCGGTGTTTAATATTAGCAGCATGGTGGCTCAGTGGTTAGTGGTTAATATGGGCAGTATGGTGGCTCAGTGGTTATTATGGGCAGCACGGTGGCTCAGGGGTTAAAATGGGCATTCATTTTTAGGATTTCATATTGTGAAAGCAAGCAGAGGTCTTGGTGAGAGATGCTGGTTCCATTCAGCTCCCTATATCCCGGCTCCCTATATCCCAGCTCCCTATATCCCGGCTCCCTATATCCCAGCTTCCTATATCCCAGCTCCCTATATCTCAGCTCCCTATATCCCAGCTCCCTATATCCCGGCTCCCTATATCCCGGCTCCCTATATCTCAGTTTCCTATATCCCGGCTTCCTATATCCCGGCTCCCTATATCTCAGCTTCCTATATCCCGGCTCCCTATATCTCAGCTTCCTATATCTCAGCTTCCTATATCCCGGCTCCCTATATCCCGGCTTCCTATATCCCGGCTCCCTATATCTCAGCTCCCTATATCTCGGCTCCCTATATCCCAGCTCCCTATATCCCAGCTCCCTATATCCCAGCTCCCTATATCCCAGCTCCCTATATCCCAGCTCCCTATATCCCGGCTCCCTATATCCCGGCTCCCTATATCCCAGCTCCCTATATCCCGGCTCCCTATATCCCAGCTCCCTATATCCCAGCTCCCTATATCCCAGCTCCCTATATCCCAGCTCCCTATATCCCAGCTCCCTATATCCCGGCTCCCTATATCCCGGCTCCCTATATCCCAGCTCCCTATATCCCGGCTCCCTATATCCCAGCTCCCTATATCCCAGCTTCCTATATCCCAGCTCCCTATATCCCGGCTCCCTATATCCCGGCTCCCTATATCCCGGCTTCCAAATTATTCCCAAGGCTCCCTATTTCCAGGCTCCCTATATCCCGGCTCCCTATATCCCAGCTCCCTATATCCCAGCTCCCTATATCCCGGCTCCCTATATCCCAGCTCCCTATATCCCTGCTCCCTATATCCCAGCTTCCTATATCCCGGCTCCGTATGTCTCGGCTCCCTATATCCCAGCTCCCTATATCCCTGCTCCCTATATCCAAGCTTCCTATATCCCAACTCCCTATATCTCGGCTTTCTATATCCCGGCTCCCTATATCCCGGCTCCCTATATCCCAGCTCCCTATATCCCAGCTCCCTATATCCCGGCTCCCTATATCCCGGCTCCCTATATCCCGGCTCCCTATATCCCAGCTCCCTATATCCCGGCTCCCTATATCCCAGCTTCCTACATCCCGGCTCCCTATATCCCATCCCCCTATTTCCCAGCTCCCTATATCCCAGCTCCCTATATTCCAGGCTCCCTATATCCCGGCTCCCTATATCCCGGCTCCCTATTTCCCGGCTCCTATATCCCGGCTCCCTCCATACGGCTCCTATATCCAGCTTCTATATCCCGGCTCCCTATATCCCAGCTCCCTATATCCCGGCTCCCTATATCCCGGCTCCCTATATCCCAGCTCCCTATATCCCAGCTCCCTATATCCCGGCTCCCTATTTCTCGGCTCCCTATTTCCCGGCTCCCTATATCGTCCAAATTCCGGGCCCCTATATCCCGGCTTTATCCGGCTCCCTTTATCCCGGCTCCCTTTTTCCCGGCTCCCTATATCCGGCTCCCTATTTCGCTCCTATTTCCCAGCTCAATATATCCGGCTCCCTATTTCCGGTTCCTATATCCCGCTCCCTATACCCCGGCTCCCTTATATCCGGCTCCTATTCCAGCTTCCTATATCCCGGCTCCCTATATCTCAGCTTCCTATATCCCAGCTCCCTATATCCGGGCTCCCTATATCCCAGCTTCCTACATCCCAGCTCCAAACCCCAGCCCATATCCAGCTTCCTATTATCCCGGCTCCTATATCCGCTCCTTTTTCCGTTCTTATCCGCTCCCTATTCCCTCCATACCCCAGCTCCCTATTTTCCCTCCCTGTACCCCAGCCCCCCTTTAATGCCAGCTCCCTGTATCCCAGCTCCCTATATCCCGGCTCCCTATATCCCAGCTCCCTATATCCCGGCTCCCTATATCCCAGCTCCCTATATCCCAGCTCTCTATATTCCAGCTCCCTATATCCCGGCTCCCTATATCCCAGCTCCCTATATCCCAGCTCTCTATATTCCAGCTCCCTATATCCCGGCTCCCTATATCCCAGCTCCCTATATCCAAAAAAAAAAAAAAAAAAAAAAAAAAAAAAAAAAAATTTTTTCCCATCCTATTCCCGTCCTTATCCCCTCCTTTCCGTCCTATTCCGCCCTATTCCGCCAATCCTGGCTCCTTATCTGCTCCCTTATCCGTTACCCAGCTCCTTATCCGCTCCTATACCCGGTCTTTCCAACCCCTAACCCAGTTTCCTACACCGCTCCCTATATCCGCCCTATTCCACTCCCACCCGGCCCCTATATCGTCCTATTCCACTCCTAATCCGGCTCCCTATATCAGCTCCCTATATCCCCTTCCCTTTTTCCGCTCCTAATCCCAGCTTTATTTTTCCCGCTCCCTATATCAGCTCCTTATCCGCTCCCTATATTTTACCGCTCCCTTTTCCCTCCTATATCAGTCCTATACCCGTCCTTTTTCCCTCCCTATTTCGCTCCAAACCCCTCCTTATCCGCTCCCTTATCCCGGCCCTATTCCGCTCCTATTCCGGCTCCTTATCCCTTCTTATCCAGCTCCTATATCCGCTCCCTATTCCAGCTCCTATATCCCGGCTCCCTTTCCGCTCCTTTTATCCGGCTCCTTGTACCCCTACCCATTCTTGGTCCCACCCCCCACCCCCCCCCCCCCCCCCCCCCATTTTCCCCCCCACCCCCCAACCCCCCCCCCCCCCCCCCTTTACCCCCCCATCCCCCCCCCCCCCCCCAACCGCTCCCCCGGCCCCATCCGGTCCCCCCCCCCCGGCTCCCACCCCCCCCCCCCCCCACCCCCCCCCCCCCCCCCTATACCAGCTCCTTATCCGCTCCCATTCCCGCTCCTATATCCGCTCCTATCAGTCCCTTATCCGCTCCTAATCCCGATTCCCCTTTCCCGCTCCCTTTCCGCTCCTTCCGTCCTATATCCCGTTTCCTATATCCGTCCCTATATCCGCTTCAATTCCCTCCCTATATCCAGCTCCCTAATCCGTCCTATTCCGTCCCTTTTCCAGCTCCTAATCCGGCTCCCTATATCCCGCTCCCTATTCCAGTCCTATATCCCGCTCCTTACCGCTCCTATATCCGTTATTCCCTCCTATTCCAGTCCTTTAATCCGCCCCCTATATCCAGTCCCTATTTCCGCTCCCTTACCGCCCTATTTCCGGCTCCTTTCCCCGAGTCTAATCGCTCCCATATCCTCCCTATCCGTCTATATCCGCTCCTTTCCATCCTATTCCGTCCCTATTCCGTCCCTATTCCAGTCCTTACCCGCCCTATTCCCTCCTTTAATCCGGCTCCCTATATCCCGGCTCCCTATATACGGGCTCCCTGTATCCAGGTTCCCTGTATCCCAGCTCCCTATATCCCGGCTCCCTATTCCAGTCCCCTATTCCCGGTTTCCAAATTTCCCAGTCCCTATATCCCGGCTTCCTACATCCTGGCTCCCTATTTTCCCGGCTCCCTATACCCCGGGCCCCCTTTTATCCCGGCTCCCTATATCCCAGCTCCCTATATCCCGGCTCCCTATATCCCGGCTCCCTATATCCCGGCTCCCTATATCCCAGCTCCCTATATCCCGGCTCCCTATATCCCAGCTCCCTATATCCCGGCTCCCTATATCCCGGCTCCCTATATCCCAGCTCCCTATATCCCAGCTCCCTATATCCCGGCTCCCTATATCCCGGCTCCCTATATCCCGGCTCCCTATTTCTTGGCTCCTATATCCCAGCTCCCTATATCCCGGCTCCCTATATCCCGGCTCCCTATATCCCGGCTCCCTATATCCCAGCTCCCTATATCCCGGCTCCCTATATCCCAGCTCCCTATATCCCAGCTCCCTATATCCCAGCTCCCTATATCCCGGCTCCCTATATCCCGGCTCCCTATATCCCGGCTCCCTATATCCCAGCTCCCTATATCCCGGCTCCCTATATCCCGGCTCCCTATATCCCGGCTCCCTATATCCCGGCTCCCTATATCCCGGCTCCCTATATCCCGGCTCCCTATATCCCGGCTCCCTATTTCCCAGCTTCCTACATCCTGGCTCCCTATATCCCGGCTCCCTATATCCCGGCTCCCTATATCCCAGCTCCCTATATCCCAGCTCCCTATATCCCAGCTCCCTATATCCCAGCTCCCTATATCCCAGCTCCCTATATCCCGGCTCCCTATATCTCAGCTTCCTATATCCCGGCTCCCTATATCCCAGCTCCCTATATCCCGGCTCCCTATATCCCGGCTCCCTATTTCCCAGCTTCCTACATCCTGGCTCCCTATATCTGCTCCATATCCCGCTCCTAATCCGGGCACCTTTTGTCCCGTCCTATATCCCGGCTCCCTATATCCCGGCTCCCTATATCCCGGCTCTCTATATCCCAGCTTTCTATATCCCGGCTCCCTATATCTCAGCTTCCTATATCCCAGCTCCCTATATCCCGGCTCCCTATATCCCAGCTTCCTACATCCCAGCTCCCTATATCCCAGCTTCCTACATCCCAGCTCCCTATATCCCAGCTTCCTACATCCTGGCTCCCTATATCCCAGTTTCCTATATCCCAGCTCCCTATATCCCAGCTCCCTATATCCCAGCTCCCTATATCCCAGCTCCCTATATCCCAGCTCCCTATATCCCAGCTCCCTATATCCCAGCTCCCTATATCCCAGCTCCCTATATCTCAGCTCCCTATATCCCAGCTCCCTATATCCCAGCTCCCTATATCCCAGCTCCCTATATCCCAGCTCCCTATATCCCAGCTCCCTATATCCCAGCTCCCTATATCCCGGCTCCCTATATCCCGGCTCCCTATTTCTCGGCTCCCTATTTCCCAGCTTCCTACATCCCGGCTCCCTATATCCCGGCTCCCTATTTCTCGGCTCCCTATTTCCCAGCTTCCTACATCCTGGCTCCCTATATCTCAGCTCCCTATATCCCAGCTCCCTAATTCCAGGCTCCCTATATCCCGGCTCCCTATATCCCGGCTCCCTATATCCCGGCTCCCTATATCCCGGCTCCCTATATCCCGGCTCCCTATATCCGGTTTCCAAATCCCGGCTCCATATTCCCAGTCCTAATCCTGGCTCCCTATACCCCACAAGCTTCCTTTAATCCAGCTCCCAGTATCCCAGCTCCCTATATCCCGGCTCCCTATACCCCAGCTCGCTATATCCCGGCTCCCTATATCCCGGCTCCCTATATCCCGGCTTCCTATATCCCGGCTCCTTAACCAGCTCCCTTATCCGCTCCCTTATCCCGGCTCCCTATATTCCGGCTCCCTATTTTCCCGTCCCTATATCCCACTCCTATATTCAGTCCTATATCCCGTTCCCTATTCCCAGCTCCCTATATCCAGCTCCTATTATCCCCCCCCCTATTTCCCGCTCCTATATCCCAGTCCCCAAATCCCGGTCCTATATCCCGCCCTTTTTTTTGGCCCCTTTTTTCCCCAGTTTCCTATTGGCCCCCTTATACCAGCTCCCTATATGCCCCCTATATCCCGGCTCCCTATATCCCGGCCCCCTTCCCCTTATTCCGCCCCCTATTCCCGCTCCCTTTTCCACTCCCTATATCCCAGCCCCCCAAATTTCCCCGGGGTTTCCCTATACCCCGGCTCCCCATCTCCCGGCTCCCTATATCCGCTCCAAT